>CAUYRT010011724.1:0-38203 GCA_963574885.1 Lepilemur ruficaudatus
TGTTTACAGGTTTACATAGTATTAAATTTATATCAGGAGTTTAAAGGCAGGCTTCATTTTTTTTTTTTTTATTGGGGGAAAAATACAAAGCATTTACAGTACAATGTTTACAGTCACAATTTATATTGAGCTGATTTCCCAAAATATATTACCACTCAAGTTGACTTATCTTGTTACATTCAAAAATCTACTCTGTCAAAGTAGTCCATAGAGTACATACATACTGCTCCAACTGTATCTACGTACAACCAATCACTCATCTTTTTACTGTCACAATAGTTTTGCCTTTTCCAGAATGTCATATAGTTGGATCATACAGTATATAGCCTTTTCAGATTGGCTTCTTTCACTTAGTAATATGCATTTAAGGTTTCTCTGTGTCTTGTCATGGCTTGGTAGCTCATTTCTTTCTAGCACTGAGTAATACTCCATTGTCTGGATGTGCCACAGTTTATTTATTCATTCATTTGCTGAGGAACATCTTGTTTGCTTCCAAGTTTTGTCAATAGTAATAAAGCTGCTATAACATCCCTGTGCAGGTTTTTTGTGGATGTAAGTTTTCAATTCCTTTCGGTAAATACCAAGGACATAAATTTTCAACTCCTTTGGGTAAATATGATATTGCTATATCATATGGTACGAGTATGTCTGGTTTTGTAAGAAACTGTCAAACTGTCTTCAAAGTGGCTGAACTGTTTTGCATTCCCACCAACCTTGAATGAGAATTCCTGTTAGCCCACATCCTTGCTAGCATTTGGTGGTGTCGGTGTTCCAGATTTTGGCCATTCTAGTGGGTGTGTAGTGGTATCTCGTTGTTGTTTTATTTGCATTTTCCTGATGACATATGCTGTGGAGCATCTTTTCACATGCTTAGTTGTCATCTATATATCTTCTTTGGTGATGTGTCTGTGAAGGTCTTTGACCCATTATTTTAATTAAGTTGTTTTTTTTCTTGTTGAGTTTTAAGAATTCTTTGTATATTTTAGATAACAGTCCTTTATCAGATTTGTCTTATGAAAATATTCTCTCCCGGTCTGTGGCTTGTCTTTTCATTCTCTTGATATTGTCTATGAAAGGTATTGCTTTGTAAGAGCAGAAGTTTTAAATTTTAATGAAGTTCAGCTTGTTATTTTTTTCATAGGTTGTGACTTTGGTGTTGTGTCTAATACCATACCCAAGGTCATCTAGGTTTTCTCCTATGTTCTAGGATTTTTATAGTTTTACATTTTATATTTAGGTCTTTGATCTATTTTGAGTTAATTTTTTGTGAAGGATGTAAATTCTGTGTCCAGATTCTTTTTTTTTTTTTTTTTTGCACGTGGATGTCCAGTTGAGTTGTTCTAGCACCATTTCTTGAAAAGATTATCTTTTTCCCATTGTATTGCCTTTGCTCCTTTACCAAAGATCAGTTGACTGTTTTTATGTGGGTTTATTTCTGGGCTTTCTATTCTATTCCGTTGATCTATTTGTCCATTCTTTTGTCAATACTACATTCTCTTGATTACTGTAGCTTGAAGTCTTTAAGTTGGGTAGTGTCGGTCCTCTGACTTTGTTCTCTTTCAGTATTGTGTTGGCTATTCTGGGTCATTTGCCTCTCCATATCAATGTTAGAATCAACTTGACAATATCCACAAAATAACTTGCTGGGATTTTGATTGGGATTGCATTGAAGCTATAGCTCAAGTTGGAAAAAAAACCTGACATGTTGACACTGTTGAATCTTCCTATCTATAAACATGGAATATCTCTCAATTTATATAGTTTTTCTTTGATTCTTTCATTAGACTTTTGTAGTTTTCCTCATATAAATATTGTGCATGTTTTGTTAGATTTTATATCTATGTCATTTTTGGGATGCTAATGTATTAATGATACTGTGTTTTTAATTTCAAATTCCATTTGTTCATTACTGGTATAAAAAAAAGTGATTTGATTGACTTTTGTATATTAACCTTGTATCCTGTTACCTTGCTATATAATCACTTATTCCATTTTTCTGTTGATTCTTTTGGATTTTCTACGTAGACAATCATGTCTACTACAAATAAAGACAGTTTCATTTCTTCCCAATGTACCTTTTATTTCCTTTTCTTGTCTTACTGGATTATGTAGGACTTCTAGTATGATTTGAATCAGAATGGTGAGAGGGGACATTCTTGCCTTGTTCTTGATCTTAGTAGGAAAGCTTCTAGTGTATCACCATTAAGTATGGTGTTAGTTGTAGTTTTTTGTAGATATTTTTTATCAAGTTGAGGAACTTCCCCTCTATTCCTAGTTTACTGAGAGTACCCATTGATTTTAAGGAACTATATTCTTAGTTGACAAAATAATGGAGGCATATGGAACCAGAGGCAGGTTTATGAAGTCACCTTGCTTCTTTCCTCCTAGGAAGTCTAACCAATACTTTTCTTTTTCATATTCTGCAGATTGTAAGTAGAAATCACCTCATTTGAATTATATCTGTGAAGCTCATGCTTTAAATGTCTGTGCTCTATTTTAACTTTTGCTGACCCAAATTTAACTTTCTGTTTTATACTGACATAAGCATATATACTGTTTAAATCTTGTGTCTGATGTAATTTTAATACATGTACTTTGTCTAGTTCCTTATCTATTAAGCGAAGCTACAGAAAACTTGATCTCAAACCACATATAATTATGAACATTAATGGCAGATAATTTCAAAAGTAATCATTTTAATTTTTAAAAACATGGGCATATCTGATATTTCAGGGAATCACTCCATAAAAAGTGATGGAAACTGATTATGAAGACTTAATTCTGGAAGAATCATAAAGGTGTTAAACCTCCTGTCTTGCCGCTTTGCTCATGTCTTTCCCTGGTTGCTGCTAGCAATGGATAGCATATGTTCTCAGATTGATGCTAAGAGTTGCCAGAGATGAGATGATCTTTCTTTAGGGTTTCTGGCTTTCTGATCCTCTTTTCCTAGAAATCAGAGAAGCTAAGTATTTTGGTTTCACGTACTTTCCTCTCTAGGTCTGAGGGTACACAGTATGTTCATAATTAACAAACTCAAGGCAAGAATTGTCCAGAATAAGTAGCGGAGTTGAATTTAAATGCTTATATGTATGGATTCCTTCCTCCTTGGGAATAAGTTGAACTGTCTCTTCTCCAGCCCTGTGGATTTATATTTGGAAACTAAGCCTACCCCTGCTAAAGTCACCATCAGTAAGAATGGCAGTGTTTTAACTCTCTCTGCATATTATGACCGATTTGTTTAGGCTCATCTTTATTTCTATTTAAGTTAGTTCTTTAGCTCCCTGTCTAGGTTAGTTTGGAGTGTTGGCTCCAGCTCATCCCTTCCATGGAGATTTCCCTTACCGTCCAAGGGCCTGTAGTGCTTTTCTTGCTCCAAACTCCCTGACACTGCAGTCAGTCCGCTCACTCCATGCTAGAGCAGCGATCTGTTGTCAAGTTTTTTGCACAGGCAAATTCTGTTTCCAGTTTTAGTATGTATGCTGGCACGATTTTTAATCATTTAGAGATGTGTACTGTGGTCTCCCATCATGCTTTTAGTTCTTAGCCTCATTTTAACGTGAGTCTTTGCTTGTCTCACTGTGCTTTCTTTCATAGCCCATGTACTTACACTGAAAATGTTTTATATGTAAAAAAAATTTTATAATAAAAAGTGACTCAGAGGAGCAATTAGAATGTTAATTCTATCTCTTGGCATAGTCACCAAATAATTGGAAAGTAGTAAGTGTTCATGTTTATACGTGCTTCCAAGTTCTGCTTGCTTCAGAAATCTTTACATTTTTTTTAATGCATATTGGAGGGTTTATAGTTATCTTCAACACAGAATTACATTATCGATATTACTGGCACTTGCACTACAAAAAATTGCAGCATTACATTAATTGCTCTGAAAATATATGGTGATTTATAGTTTCTACCTGCAAGCAAAAGTTCAGAAACTGATTACATTATTAGTAAAGGTTTAGTGTACTGTTTATTTGGCTTATGTAGCAACCTTGATTACATTATAGTGCAGTTCTAATCTTTAGACAAGGATTATATCTTTTTGTAGCTACAGTACTATACAGACAGGAGCTTGGTACTTGTTGAATTGTTATTATTAATAAGGTGAGAAACTGTAGTTCAAGGTCCTTAAGGACAGAGACCATGTTTATCATTCTTATCCACTGCCTGGCACAATGTAGGCACTGAATATATTGCTGATTGAATGAATATGAGGAAAAACAAATATTAATAACATTAGCTCATTTTGGTGAACCTAGCCTGATACTTAGTATTTCTTATAATATTCTAATTCGTCTCGTTGTCTAATTACTGCCAGAAGTTAAAGTGCATTTTGCCAATCAGTCAGTACAACCCTTGGCAAGGAAGGTGGAATTATTGCCTGAAACTTCCTCCCTCTCACAAAAAGGCCTGAAGATTCCTGGCTTAGAACATGCAAGCATTGAAGGACCAATAGCAGTAAGTAAAAGACATCACTTTTTAAGAACTATGAGCAAAATGGCAAGGTACTAGGAGCAAACAATGTAAACACCCATATACCTGGCTTTTGTTATGATCTTGAACTCAAATTTCTGATTGAATCAGTCAGTGGGTATCTGTGCCACTTGTTATGTTGACTTGAATTTAAATAGTTCCTTTTCTTATTTGATCCAGAATTTATCAGCACTTGGAACAGAAGAGCTTCGGCAACGAGAACACTATCTCAAGCAGAAGAGAGATAAGTTGATGTCCATGAGAAAGGATATGAGGACTAAGCAGAAAGAAAACACGGAGCAGAAAGGAAAACCTGGGGAGGCAGAGGTATGGCTAGCCTTAGTATGTCAAAATCTGCAAATCTAAAGGTGGAATTCTCAAAATCAGAGTATGTACAAGAAAGCTGCTGATGAATTTTGCTTGTAGATCCATTCATAGTAAGCACCCTGCTAGTGCAATAGCTGCTGAGTGCTTTCTAGGAAGTGAGGTTTGATGAGGATTTTGTGAGGTAGAAATAATAGCAGTTTCATTATACATTTTTTTCTTAAGGTGTTTTTTCACTTGCCCTGCTCCAAGTGCATAAGGGTCAGTGGTCTTTCATGTGCCCTCTGAAATGTTCGAAATGTTTTCTTATAAAGCAGCATCAGTACCCCAGTCACCATCTCCAAGAGGCTTTACCGAGAAGTCTGATTTTATAAAGAAGAGGTTTAGGAAACCTAGTTTGTGTCTAGCTTCCCCTTAATGCCCTTCATCTTTGTTTGAGGCAATATGGTGGGAATTTTATACAGATGAACCCATTTTATGCTGTAGCCAATTTTTTTCTTCTTTTCTTTTTAAAGGAAATGACAGAGAAACCAGAAATGACAGCAGAGGAGAAGCAAACATTACTAAAGAGGAGATTGCTTGCAGAGAAACTTAAAGAAGAAGTTATTAATAAGTAATAATTTAAAAAAATTTAGCAAAACAGAAATTCAAATTTTCTTAAAAATAAATTATTTAACCCTTACATGGAGCCGTTTAGTTTCAAACAAATACTTGCTTTTGTAAATGCAAATATAAACTTATTATTTTAAACATTTGATTTAAAGGGTGGTAGTGAAGACAGCTACTTATCAGTTTAATACAGATTTCTGGAGAGAGTGTATAGAAACTGGTTGATTATACATTCATTCATTCAAACTTGCTTACCTACTGTTTTGTGACAGGCATTGTGCTAAGCACTAAGGATACAGCAGGCAACTGTAGAGACAAGGTCACTGCCTTCATGGAGCTAGTCAACAAGGCCCAAAGAGCAGTGTCAGAAAGGAAAAGTGCAGAGTGCTATGATCAGGGCTGGCTAAGCGTCCTTGAGGAAGTGATATTCAAGCTGAATGGAAGGATAATTGCAGGGAGAAGAGGAAAGGAACAATTCGGGTTCTGCAGCAGGAGAGAATAAAGTACATACTGAGGAACTGCAGAATACATAGAATGAGTGGAGAGGGCTAGCATGTGAAATTGGAGATAGGTGGGGTACTGATGGTACAAAACCTTGTAGGGAACATGAGGATTTTAAATTTTGTAATACTGGCAGTGGCAAGCCACTGGAAAGTTTTAAAACAGGGAAGTTATATGATCACAATTTTCATTTTTATTGCTGTATGGAGACTAGCACGTGGGTAGTTGTGGTTGTACCAGGTCTGAAGCAATCCAATCAAGAGTAGATATCTTGGGCAGTGGGAGGATGGATTTTACATTTACCACCTTAGACTTATATTTGAGGCAGGAGCAAACAGGACTTAGAACATAGATGTGGGGGATGTTAAAAATACTCAACTACCCACTCTTTCTAGAAAAGCTGTTGTTAAAACAAAGGGAACAATTGATCCAGCCTGTTGAAGGCAGTGCTACCACTGGGTGTAGGTCTTTTGTATAAATGACCCTGAAATAGTTTTCTATCATCTGTTTGTTTAAAGAGAAACCAGAGTAGAAGTGAGACCTTTCTTTCAGGAACTTCCAGTGTTTTGACATCCCACATCCACCCTATTCTAGTTGTAAGATGACTGAGGTTTAATTTATAATTTCATTTTATCTCCTTAAATCTAAAATTATATACTTTAAAAAATGGATACCAAAATTATTTTTTTTTTATTTGCTCATTTCAGTTACATAGTTCCAACCTTTAGCCTGTAGAAAAACCAGTATTCTACATTTGTTACATTTTCATCAATAAATGGGTAAGAGGAAAAGTTAGTGATTAAAACACAGAAATCTGTTTCATGTAACTTTTTATTAAAAAATAGACTTTATATTGGATACATGTTCACAGATACCATTTTAAGAGGACCTAAGGCATACAAATGTGG
The DNA here is from genome assembly GCA_963574885.1 of Lepilemur ruficaudatus. Classification (NCBI taxonomy): domain Eukaryota; kingdom Metazoa; phylum Chordata; class Mammalia; order Primates; family Lepilemuridae; genus Lepilemur; species Lepilemur ruficaudatus. The sequence continues at coordinate 6,816 of CAUYRT010011724.1, forward strand.
GCTCTGGCTGGCTTCAATGAGTGAAGATAAAGATATAAAAACCCAGATCTGCCTGAGGGTAGTCATTTAAGACAGTAGCTAACATGGCATCTTCATATTTTTTCAAGGAATATTTAAAGTCTTGTTCTCATATTGTTGTGGGTAAGCTTATGTACCATGAAAACTGTTACCTGTATTTCAAGAAAACATTCACATTTCTGCTTTAAGAAAAGTTTCCTGGCTGGGCACAGTGGCTCAACACCTATAATCCTAGCACTTTGGGTTTGGGAGGCCAGGAGTTCCAGACTAGTCTGAGCAAGAGCGAGACCCCCTCTCTACAAAAAATAGAAAAATGTGGGCACAGTAGCTACTCGGGAGGCTGAGGATCACTGAGTCCAGGAATTTGAGGTTGAGTGAGTAATGATGCCACTGCACTTTAGCCTGGGTGATGAGATTCTGTCTCAAAAAAACAAAGTTTAAGATTTATGGCAGTTTTTCAGAAAGGAAAATTAAAGGAAGTCTTCATAAGACACAAAGGAAATATTCCTACTGGAACTTGAACTTATTTAACAAGAATCAAGAGTAAATAGGGAAATGTTTTATGTCTGGGCTTCTTAGATTACAAGAAGAAATTTAGTAAGAGCTAAGAGAGAAGGACCTTGATAAAACTTGCTTGAAAGTAAGTGTATTTATATGGTAACTTTACTGATCTTGGTTTAAAATATCCTGAGTCACTTGCCTTATGAGGTGGAAGGTCTTTTTCATTACATGTATACCTTTAATCAAAGAGGTGAGAAAAGCTCCACGCTGTGATCCTTTGGTGCTGAGATTTGCCCAAGGTTCACCTTCTGTAAGTAGTCAGTGATATTTAAAGTACAGCTGACCCTCATTTGTTTAGAATTCTTTCATTCTGATTAGTGTATGAACTAGTGGGTCATAAAAAATATCTATGGATCATTTTATTGGCTTTTATAAAATATTGTAAAATGGACTATCTCAAAATGTAGTTAATTTATATTTACAACAAACCAAACACAAGCATCAATCATGGAATTACAGGGTCACATTTTAATTCCTGAATTTTACAGTTCAGCATTAATATCACCACATGTATACAAATGGTGTGAAACAAGTACAGTGGTATTTTTAATACAAAATAAACATCTGTTTTATGGAAAAACTATACTTCATATCTACACAGACAGCCCATCTTTTCCAAACAATAGCCAAAATTAAAATTAACTACAAAATCTCCAAAACAGGGAAACTGCTTCAGTTTAAGCTACTCCAGGAAAAATGGACCCATAACACATTACAAGGGTGATCTTAAGACTGTAGCTGGAATTACTAATTTTTTTTTCCCAATCCTTTAAATTGTTTGGGGACATTTTTCTCACTTCAGCATGATCTCAGATCATAGATGAGCAAACTACATTAAAATATTTACAGTTAACTTGCTGTTCTAAAAATAAAACCTTTTAACTGCCTCAATTTATTTTTTAAATTCATTTACGTACATGGAATGTGCTTTTACTCTTTTAAAAAGCAGCTTTCATATATATTACACCCTTGTTTATGGAAAAGCTTCACGTACTGCATGCTGACTTTGACTTAAGTTACTCAAGTAACTTCTTGGATCAAAATGGCTTCTAGATACTAAATGCCACTTAATTCAGCACTTCTTTATTAGTCTTTATAAATTACACTTTAAAACTTGCCTGCAGCTCTGGAGAGAAAGAGACAACTTTACTAACAAAGCAGAAAGTGACTTCAAAGTATCTTCCACAAAAGATTGGTAGGTGGCTGAAAGCATTTTGTTCTATCCACTCCCACGTTTCTAGAGAAAATCATTTTGGAATACTACTGTACTGATTCTTGACCTCTGTTATCTCTAAAAGTGCTGAATTTTACATTATATTGACAAAACTGTCCATTTTGAATCCAGCTTGTTCTCATGAAAATACATACAGAAAATTCCTGGTGTCAAAAACTCAACATACGCTGTAATACAGGGTGTACTTCCTTCCAACTACCTAAAAGGCTGAATTTCCGTTAAATCTTTAAAGAAATGGTCCCAACAGTTTAACTTCATTTTTTATGATAGCTGAATTTGTTTTCCATAAAAATTTCTTTTAAAAAGAGGCAACTGATTAAAACAACATGGCCAGCACCATTATAATAAGTAATGTTATTGGGTTTGCAACTGAAGTTTTATAATTGTTTCTAGATTGGATACCCCCATGGAACAACCCTGCATTAATATTATTTTATCAACCTTTCCCCTCCCCCAAACCGTCCCAAAACCTGACCTGAGACTTTCCTTGCTGAGAAGCTCTCTCCCAGGTTCTGGTTACTAACTTTTTTTTCTGGACAGCCTGAAAGGCAAACCCCTTAATTACTAGCAAGCAATCAAGTTCCTGGGAAGCCTGGTTTTTTACAGAACTAAACTCTCCTAGCTGATATACTGAGTGTCTTTTGCTACTCCTTGTATATTTATAAATTCAAGTGAGAAAGCGTCCTGATTCAGATTTTCAGCTCATTGAACAGTTGCAGCATTTTAGTAAGACCACATGTTGAGGGTCCCCCAATAAATATTTTATGAGCCAAGACGAGGTCTTTTTCTGGGGGATGTTTCTTCTTCTTCATCTTCCTCCTCATCATCTGGATAGTCCACTAAGCCAACCAAACTTCCCTATTGAAGAATTGAAAAACAAATTTTTTTTAACATATGTAACATAGTACAATTAGTCACTTATAAAAATATCAAAAATCATTTTTCTAAATCATATATCTGAAATTAACACATTTGAATTTGATAAAGGAACTACTTGAAATCATGAACATTTACTAAGCAACTGGTGGCACTCTCAGTAACCCTCAACTTTTCTATTTGGTTCTTGGACTTTTTTAATGATACCTCATAACTCAATTCAGCAAAATTTTACTGTGAGAAAATTGCTTTCTCCATATAGTAGGACTAACAAAGAATCACAGTGTTTGGAAGCTGTAAAGCACCTTGGAGATGAACTACCTCATTTGTCTAATTTTACTCTAGACAGGATAACAGCCAGTCAATGACAAGAAGTCTCCTTGTAGTCTGTTCACCATGTGTTTTGAAGAACGTTATACATGGCTGAATATAATAAACACGTGAAATGGTTCCTAAAAACTGATGACTAAAAAATTTACAGCTAGCTTTCTATAACCAAAAGAAAAATAAGGATGAGATGATTCAGGCTTTTGGCCTTTTATGAGTAATAGACCTTTTGAAAATCCTATTAAAGCTCTGAGGACTTTCTAGAAAATTACCCATGTCTACAGGAGTCCATTCATTTTTAACAAATCCTATGAAAATTTACACACATGTTCTATAGTAAAGAGGGCTACTATAAACACGATTTAGTTCAAACCCTTCAGACCTCTAGGCCCTAGAGTCTAGGGCATGAACAAATACAACCTAAGTTACTCATACTTCATATCCAAGTTGTTGCATACCCAACCAACCCAGTTATCTGGCATTAACACTTTACCAGAATGTAACCAAAACACTGTAATATTAGTCAACCAAAAAAGGCTTCTAACTTGCTAGATACAGTTATCAAAGAGTCTATGAACTAAATAAAACTTACATACTTGTTTGAGAATCCTCCTTTCTCAGCTTAATCACACATGTTTTTACAAGTCTGTACATGCAAGAGACAGTATGGCTAAATTGTTAAGAATATATTGATTATAGTCTGTCTTTCAATACCACCACTTTTTATCTAAAGACTTTGGGCAAGTGATTTAATATCTCTATGGCTAGTTTTTTCATCTGTGCATTTGCATAGTAGTATTTAGAACTCATTGAACTATTTTGAAAATTAAATTGAAAACAAAACATGTAAAGCACTTTCGAACAGTGCTTGGTATGTAGTGAGTATTCAGTAAGTGCCATTAGCTGCTATTACTATTATTGTTATTTCTGTTATTTGGTTTCGAAGCCAAAGAAATTGGAAGAGAGGGGAAAGAAGAAATAATTCCAGTATAAAAAGGCACAAATCTGATATTCATAAAGGTGACAGAAAGTTACTAAGAAGTGTCAATTATGCTTAGAATTATATATCATAATGTACAAACACTTTGGTCTCAAATGGTTAACACTTAAAATGATATTTTTGCTTAAGATTAACTGTCTGAAAAACTCAGCTATACAATTTTGAATTTTACTTATATATGCATATGTACACAATAAACTAATATACATTTAAAAATGTTTACAGTAAAAAGAATAAAAATGCAAAATGTGAAATATTGAAATTAAAAAGGCCTATATCCAGAGATGCACCCTGTGAAGGTGGTAAATTCCAGACTTTTAGTAAGTACGTAGAAATATATTTTTAAAAAATATCAGACTGCAATTTTTATACCCACCCTTATACAATCATGCTCACTTAAAAAATACATTATAGAAAGCTTTCAACGTTAGTACATGAAGTTCTATTTCATACTTTTAAACTCTCATATTCATGGTATAAATGTTATCATATACTTAAATTTTCCCTGTTGGACATGTGCGTTTTCGCAGGGTACTCTTTAAAAAATTTGTTTATGGATGAGATATGTTATATTGTTACGGATTTTTGCATTTGTATTGGTAAGTAAAACTCTAGAGTTTTTTCTTTTTTAGTGCTAGTATTTTTAAAGCATTACATTTGTATAATTAGAGGAGAGCTCACAATGACTAAAGCTGTTGGAAGACTGATAAATGCATTTACTTCCATTGTCTTCTGAAACTTCACTGAAATGAAAGTAAAGAAATTCTTAAAAGTATACACCACGAAAGAAAACAGGAGAGGAGAAAAGAGCTGATGAAAAGAGCTGATTAAGGCATTTTTGGAAAAGAAAAATCATAAGCAAGGTAACTCACATAACAGGAGGAAGCCAAGAACTAAGTATCTGCAGAGGGATACAGGAATGAGGAACTGATTTGTCTTAAAGAATCCCAGAAAGGACGAGGCAGTAAAGACACCAAAATACTGGGGAAAGCAGGGAACACGGTTAAATTAGTACAACAGATAACTGGGTCATTGATTCTACGCTCACCCCCTACAACAGCCAGTAGATTCCTGTTCCTCCACCACCACCAAGTGTAGAAAAAATGTAATCTACAGAAAATGACTCTATAAAAAGAATCAACTTTATAGGGAATATAATGAACTCTACAGAGAGAAGGACTCTACACTTCCAGAACTTTAGGCACAGTAAATGACAAGGGTAAGGCAAGGCTGAAAATGGAAGAATAAACGTAAATTCTGCTTACTGAGCAGAGACACCCCTACCCCCAACAGTAATCTTTCCTATGCAGGCTCTCAGAACATCAACAGCCAAGCTTACACTTCCTAGGTGTAGTAGACTAGCTATGTCGGTAAAATTAAAGGCTTCATAGCAAGAGTTGGGGCAAACTACAGATAACTAACATTTCAAAATAGTAAGGCCCTGCTTTTCAGTCCATATAATAAAATCAGCATTTTAAAGTGTACAATTTTTACATACCATAAACTTCATCCTTTTAAGGTATACAATTCAGAGATTTTAGTATATTCACAAAGTTGTGCAACTATCGCCACTAATTCCAGAACATTTGCATCATTCCACACACCAAAAAAAAAAAAAAAAAAAGTTCCCAGACCCATTATCAGTACTTCATTCCCTTTTATGGTCAAATAATATTCATTGTTGGAATATACCACATTTTGTTTGTTTATGCATTCACCAGCTGGGTTGTTCCTACTTTTTGGCTATTACGAACAATGCGGTATTAACATTCACGTACAAATTTTAGAATGGACATATATTTTTGGTTTTCTTGAGTATATACCTAGGATATAGGTAGATTGCTGGGTCCCATGGTAACCATGTTTAACTTTCCAGGGAACTGCCAGACTGTGTACTCCAACTGCTGCACCATTTTACATCTTCACTAGTAATGTGTGTGGGTTGCAATTTCTCTATATCCTTGCCAACACGTGTTTTTGTCTATCATTTTTATTATAGTTATCTTAGAGGGTACGAAGTGGTATCTTATTATGGTTTTGACTTGTATTTCCCTAATTGACTAAAGATGCTGAACATCTTTTCATGTGCTTATGTGAGCCACTTATATATCTTCTTTGGAGAAATGTCTACCTTAAATCCTTTGCCCTATTTCAAAACTGGGTCATCACGTTGAGGCATAAGAGTTCTTATATATTCTAGATACTGATTCCTTATCAGATATGTAATTTGCAAATATTTTCTCCCATTTTCTGGGCTGTTTTTTCACTTTATGGTAGTGTCTTTTGGAGCACAAAGTTTTTAATTTTGAGGAAGTCCAAGTTATTTTTGTCACTTGTGTTTTTGGTGTCACATCTAAGAAATCATTGCTTAATCCAAGGTCATGGAGATTCATGCCTTTTTTTTTAAGAGTTTTGTATTTTTAAGTTTTTCATTTAGTCTTTTTATCCATTTTGAGTTGAGTTTTGCACATGGTGTGAAATAGGGGTCTAACTTTATTCTTTGCATGTGACAAGTTGTAACAGTTGTGACAAGTTGTCACAACTTTGCATGTGACAAGTTGTATCCAGTTGTAACATCATTTGTTGAAAAGACTATTCTTTCTCCATTAAATTGTTTGGCCCCCTTATTAAAATTTGCCTTATTTTTTAATATGAAAGAAAATTCAAGGATCACCAGATACTTGTGTAAAATTTACAATATGAAAGAAAGGATCAAAACAAATGACAATTTACAATAACCTCTGTAGAGACAAAGAAATTTTTTCCTGAAACAAACCGATCAAAGAAATAAGTGGAGTTTACGCTAAGTAAGGAAGGATGTTTCAACATCCAAAAGTTAGGAAACTATAACATATAATTATTTATTGTTATATATGTAATATATAATTCATATTAATAAATCAAAGGAGATAAGATTCAAAAATCATCCTTTACTCAATGAAATAATAGATCTTACTTAAACATGACTTTAAAAAGTTTTTAAAATCATCAGCAAAAATGAGTTGATATATCTTTTCTGATTTTTATAATTTAATCTCTTTATTTCACCTGACTGCATTGGCCAATAACCCCAGAACAATGGTTAAATACTAGCTATAACAGTGGCATCTGTCTTGTTCCTGACTTAGAGGGAATGCTTCTAATAAATATTTCTTAAACTTTTGGTATCATACACATAATATCATGTTAAGAAATTATCCAATTATTCCTACTTTACTGAGCATTTATATTTGGAAATATTTATCAAAATTATAACTGCATGTTTTACATAGAAACACACGTGTGTGAAATAACGTCTGTCGAAGGTCACATTGCAGCAGTGATTATAACTACAAAAAGCTGGAAACAACTTTAATACCCATCAGTAGGGTTAATTATAAATTAAGGTATAGTCACACTTTGAATCCTATGCATGAAATTTTTTAATGTCCTGATACGGAGAGCTCACCTAAGTAAATATGTTACATGAAAAAAGCAAGATGCTAGTTTCTCTACTGGTTACCTGTGGCAAAAGTAGTGTTTATTTTTAGCCAATGGCATCTTATTCTGATTTTATAAATATTTTTTCCTTATGGGAAATATGCATGTTTTATGACTATACAACTAAGGAAATATATTTTTTTAAAGAAATATTTTGTATTTTTATAGCTTTCATATCTTTAAAAAAGGCTTTAATTTCATTAGCAGCTAATGTCTTGCAAGCCTTGGACTATAGCAATTAACACTGATGGTGAAACTGGCTACATTAAAGGGCCACTGACAATAAAGAACCTGCTACCACTTAGGAATGTGGCCATAGTTTGCTAAGAAGGTTGGGAGCCGATTAAACTGGTGCTTTACTTCTGTGAACTCCTATCTTGCTTGATTTCAAATTTCTCTATTTATAGTGATTGAACAATTTGTTTTCCAAGAACAATCACTGTTTTTATCCCCATCTCTAAAAAAGATGTAGAACAAATGTATTTTGTAACCTGCTATTAGTGTGAGAAAGGTGAAAGATGTGTTTGTGCTTGCATTTAATTTTGCTCATTTAAAAGTAAAAAATTATCTAGAAAGAGAGTAAATAAAAAACTCAAGGAAATATCAAAAAAAATAGAACAGGAAAACAAAAAAAAAAATGAGTAACAGGAGAGAAAAGTTATGAAAATTACAATATCAACCCAGAAAGCTCCATCCAAATACTAAGTTATAGTGAAAGAGCAGAAAATATTCCAAAACAGAAGGGACATGACTATTTAACTCAAGAATGCCCAAAGCATATCAGTGTAAGATTTGAGATGCAAGGCCAGAACTCCAAATGCTTCCAGGAAGAAGAAATTGAAAACACACACACAAAAAGATCAGAACAAGAATGTCTTTGGACTTGTTGACAGCAATAACTTCAAATTTTTGAGAGAAAATTATTTCCAATCTGGCTCTGCATTTAGTTGATAGTCAATCAAACATGAGGTTTGAATAGAGACATTTTCATACACGCAAGATTTCAAATTTTACCTCTCATATGATTCTTTTCTCAGGAAAATATTAGAAAATATGCTCCACCAAAATGAGAATAAACAAGAAAGAGAACAGAGACATGGTATCCAGGAAACAAATAGTGCAGGGAAGGACAGAAGCAAAAAGAAGTCCTAGGATGATGGGCAAGAAAGCCTCTAGATCTGCAGTCCCCAACACTAGGGTGGTGGCCTGGTGGTACGTGTCCATGGCCTGTTAGGAACTAGGTGGTACATCACCGCCTAAGCTTTGCCTTCCCACCTCCCCTTCTGAGGAAAAATTGTCTTTCGTGAAACTTAGGCACCTGGCTGCATAGCAGGAGGTGAGTGGTGGGCAAGCCAGGGAAGCTTCATCTGTATTTATAGCTGCTCCCCATGGCTGGCATCACTGTCTGAGCTCAGCCTGCCTCTATGCCCCCAACCCCTTCCGTGGAAAACTGTCTTCCATGAAACCAGTCCCTGGTGCCAAAAAGGTTGGGGATTGCTGCTGTAGACAACAGGTGTGTAGCAAGTTTAGAGAGTCACCGATCTAGACTAGAACAGGATGGGAGATGAGATTTCAAGAGAGATGTTTCCAAGTGGAGACTACATAGAAAAACTAACCTGAGAGGTACTTAAAGAATTAGCAAGAGCATAACCATTACAACAAATGAAAACAGTGGCAATTATTTATTTTAGAAAAGATGAAAAGTTATAAACAAAACTATTTTAAAAAAGCAAGAAAAATTAACAATATATTGTCATAACTATGAAATTATCAAATATTTTAATAAATTGTGATACAGGGAGGTCTAAGGGTGAGGATGTGGTAAGAGTATTCAATTTGTGTGTATATAAGAAAGCTAAATCCTCATCTACCATAGTACAAAATTAACAAATTAAGTCTAAACTTAGTAAAACAACATAGCTGTATTGACATATTATTTAGAAATAGAAGAAACAGCTAGAAGAGTTCACAATTATGTTTGTGGAGAGGAGCACTGATTTTTTTTCCTAATATAAACTTGCCTTTCAGTAATATTTGACTTTTGAAAGTAAGTGCATGTATTACTTTAATTAAAAAAAAAAGCTCACATACATTCAGATGCTCTTTCTGCTGTGATCTTTAATAGGGAGAACCTAACTTCCTATAAAACTGAATGAAGATTCTACATTTTTGTAAAACAATAAACTCAGACTTATATTTTGTGTTCAAAACAAGATGAATTCCTTCAGGTAGGTTTCATATTACTATGGTATTTTCCTCTTATTTTTCTACCCTTATACTAACAGTTGTTTTATATTTATGCCTTTTTATTTTAAGCCATCTCATTTTGGGGGAAAAAGGATGGTTAATGACCATACAATAAAAAATGTAAATGAACAAGAAAAAAACATTTCATATAAAATTTAAACTTGTATATAAAAAAAGTAACCGATGGGAAATACATCTGCTATGAGAATGACAGAAAGGATAATATCCTTAACTAAACATTCATTGACAATAAGAAAAACATCCAGTAATAATAAAAGATACTATGAACGGACAACACACAGAAGAACAAATTCAAAAGGCTAATATTCAATCTTACTAGTAAGTAATAAAGGACACACAATTGGAAATCAAATATTATATACTTCTTTACCTAACTGGCAAACGTTAAAAATAATTATAACAATATTGGCAAAGCAACAGTGAGCGAAGCACACTCATAGACTGCATAAAATGGCATAGACTTTCTAGAGAGGAATTTAACTATGTGAGAAGACATTCTACTACTCACCTATCCAAAAAAGTAACTTAAAATGCAATAACACTAGTAGTCATATCAGTGAAATATCAGAATCAGCTTAAGTGCTCCAAAATAGAACTCGTTAGAGGGGAGGATGCTTACATATATGCATATATGCTTACATATATTATGATACAGCTAAATAAAATGAAATTCTATAGTTATCAATGTTTAAGTAACAGAAAAGTTCCTTTAACAAATAATAAAAGCAGGATACAAAACTGTGTTTATAGATAGATCTCAATTATGTGCCAGATAAACTCACAGATTAGAAGATACATAGAATGTCAGCAGTCATGTTCTCTGATGACAACATGTGCAACTTTTCTTCCTTCTTTGAAATTGTTTTGATTATCCAAATTTTCTTCAGTAAACATGAAATAATTTCACAGATGGAAAAAGCAAAGTTTGTTTGTGTATAGTGCTGTTTCACATACCTTGGTGGCTGTTACAGATGTAGCCAAGTTTGTAGTTTTGGAAGAGGACCCATTAGAACTTGCTGGTGGTGTCTGAGCCACTACAGATTTACTGTTTGTACTGTTTGTTCCATTAGCGGCACTGGCAGAGTGGGAGAAAGTAAATTTGAAGCCACCAGGAGATGTCCGTTTGGGAAGGTTTTCCTTATCTTCACTTTCTTTTGCTAAAGCAAAAGTAAAATTTTGAACTATAAATATTACTAAATCAAAGCATCTGAAAAGAACAATTTAAAAACTTATAAAACACTGCTTTTGCTTTCTAAGAGCTAAAAAAGCATGATGTGTGCAGTGGTCTTTATTAGTTAGAATCTTAGAGATCTCAGTATTAGAAAGGACCTTAAGAATTATATAACGAAATCAGCTACTTTATGCTAGAATTCTACATTGCAGTATCTAGTGTAAATGTCCAAGGCTCATTAGCTGTTTAACTCTTCCTTTTATTGTCTCCCTGTTGCTTCTGCTCACTAACTGTACACTTCTCTACTCATTGTTAAACCTAAAAATTTCTCCTACAAGTCAGAATTTCAAATACCCAAAGATAATGATCAAATCTGTAAGTGTCTTATTCCCTAAATATTCCAGTTTCCTTTTTCTGTTTCTTTTATGACATAGGTGTCCAGTCCCCTTTAACATCTGGTTGCTACTATTTTGTATGTGATTCTTAACAGCATGGCACTCAATACTGGATACAGTACTTCGAATATGGCTTTATTGCCTCTTTTGGCAGTACTCAGGGAAGTACCTGTAATGAATGAAGGTATAAGAATCTGTTTACCAATGATACCCATTCCTTAGGACATTTCAGTAGGTTATTTGCTCCCCCAGGCTAAAGCCAATAAAACTTATTGCATTAATGAGTGGAAAATGAGTGAGGCTGGGAATAACAGTTTCAAGGAAAATGTAATAAATCAATTCTCTAATGAGGATTGCCTTTAGAAAATGTCATATTCAAAATCACAGACTTATATAATAAATCCAGGAAAGACTTTTGTCTTTCAAGATATAAGTTTTTATTAAATATTGAAATGATATATGTAGGACAGTATTCCAAAAAAATTGTAATGCTTTGGGCCACAATTAAGGTGATTAGTTATTATAAAACAAGTTAAAAAGCAGAGAAATTTTACTTTTTCACTTCTTTTGACAGTGTATCTTTGCAACTTTTATAATAATTTAAAAATTTCAAAGAGCAAAGTTACTTCTTTGAGCTCAGTTTCCTCAGCTGTAGAAGGTTTAGGCAGAGTGCTCCAGAAGGTTTCTATGGATCTACATGTTCTCTATTATTATTGGGGATTTTAGTGTAGAAATAAAGCCAAGATTGTTCACAGAAGTAAAAGTAGACAGTGCAATTTCTAAATAGCAAATGAACAGCATCACAAAATGGCAAGTTTCAAGAAAAACATTTTAAACATGAAAAGAATTCCTAAACATATTTGGAAAAAGTACAAAATTTTAAAGCAACATGATGCATATTCATGAAAGACATAAAATTTATGTCTTTCTTGCTTTATAAACTATGACCAAACCTTTACAAGCAATTGAATAATTTCTGAACTAAATAAGGGGATGTACTATACAAAAATTCAAAATTTTAATACCTTTTTTAGTCTCCATAAATTTTTCATAGCTATCTGGAAAGTCGTCTTCTGGCTTAGATTTTTCTACCGGTGCCACAACTGATTTTCCTTCCTCCTCTTCATCTTCATTAAACCACATTTCTTCATCCTCTTCCAAAGCTTTTGCATCTCTGCGAAATCTGTTACTACGCAATATAGATGGTACACTGTAAGAAATACATCACAAATATTGAGCAATGATTTAAAGTTCATGATCTAATTAAGGGAAAGATATATATATATATGTATATATAACTAAGAGAAACTGAAGTAATTTTAGCTGAGTATAATTTTATCAAAATCACCTCAGTCATGAAGAAGATGTAGCCAGAGAATACTCCCAAATATTTAGGATGTTGTCAATTAAACTAAAAATTCATCTTGAGTTACAATACGTAGTAGTAATTCATCATGTAAGGATTTTGGGTAGGGAGGGCACCTACCCTCCTATACAACCCTGTGCTAGCTAGTGATGGAAAGAAAATCCCTCAGTAAATTTCACATGTAAGATCTAAACTACAGATAATTTTGGACACAATTTTGTAGGCTACAAATGCAATATACTTAAACAATACCTGTTCAGTTTCTGATTTTGTCTGTCTTTTTCTTGCTCATATTTAGTCTTCAATCCTTTGAATGTCTGAACATATTCAATCGATTCAAGTGCTTTATAAAAGTTTTCAACTATATGTGCAGTAAGAGACTTGATATCTTCCTGTATAAGCACAAAATTTACATTTAAATATAATACAATGCTTGTTAGGAGACAGACTTAAAAAAATTTTTTTTTGTAGTTCCAAAGCTGATCAAAAAATTTTTTCAAAATCACCTTCCAAAAATAAATGTCCTAGTTTCTTTACTCACAAGTCAGGACTCCACAGAAAACTTGGAAAAAAGTTTTTGTCCATGTGTTAAGTTCTCTAAGGGGCCTACCTCTGCCACATATATTATATAGAACCTGGCAGAGGCTTGAAGACAAAGAGCTCTCTCAGGCCCTTCCTGCATAAGAGATTGGCTCCCACATGTGGAAGAAGGAAAAAAAAAAGATGTCTCATCTAAATAATAAGCATAGATTCTTCTGACTATATTACATATCCAGATCTGATAAACTATCCAAAATTCCACTTGTCTATTCCTGCAGTCTTCTAGCAGTATAATCTTTGTGAAATAAACTAATTGATAGTAAGAAATACATAGGCAACTTCTCTGAAAGATATACCACAATCTAGTTGCATTAAGGACTTTTAAGTCTTTAAACTAGTTCCCTTGGACAATCAAAAACCATGCAAAGAAGAAAAATTAAGAAACCTAGATAAAATGGTTCTGTGTTATATATGGAAGAAAAAGATAAACTGAGTTTTGGGATTCAATGTACACTTATCAACTACTCAAATTTATTCTCAGAAAAACATAATTCAATCATGGGAATAGGGATGGAGTTAATAATCCTATAATTCATTTTATCAGTATCTTTCCTTTTTAAAGGAAAAAAATACAAAATAAATTAAAAAATAAAGCTTATAGAAATATAAAAAGTTCTGATTCATTAGAACAGTGCACTGTGAACCTGGACTCAGATACCTAGTAAGCTAGTAAACCATGTTCCTTCTTTACACTTCTATCCTCTTCATCCTTTTGGACAAATAATCTTCATATGAGAATAGAATGTCATCAGTAGAAACATGATTTCTAAGAAGTAAAACCAGAGAATGAATTTCCAGCTGTGACTTACTTTTTTCAAGTTCCTTCCAACTATGTGGCCATTTACTCAGTGGAATAATTTCAGTGTATGTGCAGGAGAGGTAAATCTGCTGTACAGGTTTTACAGTTATCTGTCTTATCCCAGTTACTCACATAGAGCTCTCTCCAGATAGTTTTCTGACAAATCTTTTGTTGCCTAAACTGAACTGGGATATAGCTTCCAGGCCTGACTGTGCTATTACCCAATAGGTAATAGGTACCCAATGGATGTTCTTGAATAGGTCACTTAATCACTTTAGGTATCTTAATTCCCTCATCTGTAAATTAAAGTAGTTGGAGTAGTCCATCTAACTTTCTGGTCTCTTCAACTTAAAATTCTAGCATTCCATCCTACCTTTTATGCATTTTATATCTACCACAGGGATTATTTTTTAATCTTTCTATTCATTTCTTAATCACTACCCCTGCAACAGAAAACTGCCTTTTCCTAAAAGATCAGATGAATAAGCCATGCTTGACTGAAATGTCTACATATGCCAAATGTAATCCCGGAACATTTGAACAACAAGAATGGAACTGAAAAAATTGAGTAAATATGGGTTACTATGCTGAATTTCACAATTTAAAATATTAACATTACTAAATTATAACTGTGTGGCAAATAAGAATAAAAAAGTAACCGATTTTGAAAATTTCAGTTTATTAGAAATAGATTCTGAGACACATGGAATAAACAATTTCAGGAGAAAAAGGGGAATGAAGAAATCACTTTGGTTACATATAATTCTTTTATTTTTATATAATTATTTCTTTACATATAATTAATTCTTTTACATGTAATTACTAACAGTTCTTTAATAACTTACCACTCTGATAAATTCAAACAACTCAATAACCGCTGAATTCAACAGATTGTACCGAGTTCCATTATCCAGAAGTGCATTTATAACTGGCTCAAAAAGATTTCCCTTGGTGATGTAGCGATTATAAAATTCATCTTTAAGGCCAATTATCCGCCTCATAAAGCGAAGAGCACCTAATTAAAAATAACACAGGGAAAAAGTTGATGATCTTACTAATATTAATTATTATGCAGATATTTTTAAATATAAAGAATGTAGAAAGCAATGTATATGTTCTTCTAAAAAAAAATTCAAACTGCACACTAAAAATAATTGGGCTTTGAGAAAAATAGCCTTGGGGGAAGACCGCTCAAAACTTGTATTATAACTTTGTAGCTAGACCTAATAAAAGAAGCAGTAATTGGTATCTGGGAGATAAATAAACTACCCAGGTAAGCAGCTGGATGGCAGAGAGATTAAAAAATACACAAAACCCATAGAATGCAAATGCTTGCAGTACTTAGAGCAGTGCTGGTAGATTCTGAGACAACGCAGAAGTCAGCTCAAAGTCAGCGGGGGGCTGTCATTAAGGTGGGCAGAGGAGTGGTGCAACCTGCCAAGAGCCAAGATTGCCCTGCGTCTCTGGGGAAGGGAGTTTTAGAGACAGATACCTCTTTTTAATTTTCTGAAAACAGCCAACTACGCTCCTGATGCCAGTAACATAACAGGAGATCTAAAGATTTTTTACTTTTCTGATGAAGGCTACAGTTCCATTCCCACTATTCTACCTCCCCCTTGTCTTGGAAAAATCATTTGTGAATCAACACTGCCTCCACATTATAATGACATAATTCTCTTGCTTACCAACTGCTTGTGAGCTATTTCGCCTAGGTAAACGTGCACTGTGGCAGATCAGACTGTATTTGTAAAAGAACAATAATGAGTAGGCAGTATAATTTAGCTTTTCACATTTTAGAATAGTAAAAAGAAATTTCCCTTTTAACTAGTCTTTTCCCTAGCTAAATAAAGTTAGCAATATTACTGCTAAAATTCTTATGGAACACAAAGGACTATAATTTCAATCCTTCATTTTAATATTTCTTGGTCCTTTAACTTGTAACCTTTCCCCTAGTTTAATATTTTCTACAGATACCACTAGCCAAATCTTTAGGACACAAGGCTTTTGATTTTGCAAGTCAGTCTCTTATTCTAATCCTCTGTTCATAGATGGAAGTCATTAAATGAAGAAGTTGTGACTGTCACAAAAGGTTCTAAATATTGTCTGAGAATAAAACAGAAACAGGCCGCATAAGGTATAACATACAGGTATGTTAACTGTACACCAAACAAGTGTGAGGAGATGTGTTAGACTTACATCACCTCTTTTTGTGGCAGGGTAAGAAATAGTTTACTTAAGATTAAAAAGACTGAAGTACTGCCAAAGGTATGGGCAAACAGGCACTTTCATACACTGTTGGAAAATGAAATGATATGCACACAAAACTACAGTTACAACAGCACTGCTTATAATAGAGGAAATTCTGAAACAATATAAACATTTAAATACTGGAAATTCATTCAATTATGACATACCCTATTAAGGGGAGTACTCTGCAGTCATCAAAAAGGACTATTTATAGAAAGCCAAGTAGGAAAACATAAGACTATCAATCCTTCTAAAAGTAATATAAAAATATAATTCCAATCAAGATGAACTGGAAAAAATTATTTTTAAGTTATTGTGGAAGAACAAATTGTCCAAGAACCAAGAAAATTATGAAAAAGAAAAGTGAGGCGGGGCTCAGTAGGTAATAACCTTACATCAGAGACACTATAATGGCATAAGGATAAACACTGCCCTTATTTCATCTGGTGAAATTATAGACAGTCCAGAAACAAGTATGTATGTTAACTTATTGTATAACAAAAGTGATATTTCAATTTGGAAGGAAAAATATGGTTTCTTTAATAAAGGTGCTGGGACAGTTGGCTATACATATACATACATAAAAAAATAAGGCTAGGCCTTCACTTTAAACCATATGCAAAAACAAACCAGATGTATTACATATATAAATGTAATAAAGGAAATAATAAAAATACTACAAGAAAAATGAGAATATTTGTATAATCTTAGGACATAGAAGACTTTCCTAAACAAGACAAAAAAGGAAAAGAAAGACATTTTTGTCATCGTAATTTTTGAAGGTTTATGAAAAACAATACCATAAATAAAGGCAAAGACAAAAGACAAACAAGACAGATTTTCTCCCTCAAAACATGATAAACTGTTAATATCTCTAATATACAACGAGCTCTAAGAAAAAGACCACAGACATTTCACAACAAAAATGCAAATTACACTAAAATATAAAAAGATACTGTCTGGGAAAATGCAAATTAGAACAAAAATGGCATACCACATTTCCATTATCAGATTGATAACATTTTAAAAAGCACTAACATCAAGTACCAGGAGAATGTCAAGTGCTTCGATCTTTTGGGAAAGTAATCTGGCAGCTATCAGTTAAATTAAAATTTAAAAGGACATATTAAAAACTATAAAACATATAAAGCATTTTGTCTTGGCAATCTCATTTTTGAGTATCCATCTTATAGAAATAAATAAATCAGTACTTAAAAGATGTATGTGCTATACCATTTACCACAGTGTTGTTTGGAGTGGCAAAAAAGCAACAACCTTGTAATCCATCCACTGGAGAATGGTAGAACAATTTGTGGAAGAGCCACACTATGAAATCTTACTCAGCTATCTTCAGGAACAAAATTAGTCTACACCCCATAAATCAACCTAGAGTAGTATTAAGAGGCTGAGAAACATGTTAGTGTGATCCTGTTTTTGTAAAAACAAAAAACAAAAAATCCCATATACATGTGTGAATGTGTTTATGTTAACTGGTACAAGTATTGAAAAAAGAATGAAAAGAAATAATACAGGCAGTTAACACTGGCTACCTTAAGGCCACAAAAATTAAGAAGGCTTGGGAGATTAACATTTTCTCTATACATTAAATTAAATGTGTGTGTGTGTGTGTGTGTGTGTGTGTGTTTTAGAGGCGAGGTCTATGTTCCCAGGCTGGTATCAAACTCCTGGCCTCAAGGGATCCTGCCTCATCCTCCTGAGTAGCTAGGATTACAGGTCTAAACCTCTGTGCCCAGTTTACATTTAACTATAATCTTTATGGTCAGGATAAAACCATTAAAAAAGCTCTTTTCATTTGGAGGGAGAAGGAGGTTTCCTAATCTCCACTTGCATGTGAAATTGTGAAGATGAAAGAGAAGTTTACAGTTTCCAAAAACCAACACTGAAGCAAATATAGGATAATTATAGTCACTATTAAAAGACGGTTTGATGAAGCATACGTAAAAGACACCAGGACTGGTTCTCTTAGTGAAATGCTGCCATTGCACATGGTGTTGTATCACAACAAAAGTTATGCTAACTTAATGTAAATGTGAGCAATATGTGGGTGGGGAACCACTACAACCTGCCTTTAAGTAAGAACAGAAAACACGAGAGTAGGACTTTTCACAATCATCTCATTAATAGAATATACACTGCTAAAAAATAAATAAATAACTTCAAATGGGTAACTTCAGCTTTTATCTCTATTAAAAAATATGTTTCTTAAAACATTTTTATACTTACACAAGGCCAGAAAAGTGTGCTTTGAGTTCATCAATACCAAGACTCTTCTTAGTAAGTCCTTGTTCATAATATAGTTTTTTATGTGATATGTGTGATGTTCCACACAAAATGTGAGTAACTCTAAAATTAAGGCAAGTAGTTGTGCTGTTTGATAATTATCTACAAAAGAAAGTCATCTCATGAAAATAAAATACTGAATACATCTTAACAGAGAATAAAGCTTACATATATAAAGCTTCTCCATATTTTCGAGAAGTTAAATTGTATTTCCTCATCATACCAATTAAAAATACTATAGATTTTTATTTTTTCATAAAGCAGAATCTTACCACTTTTACCTACTAGACAGATATTTTTCTAAGACTCTTATATGTATAAAATATTTAATGATATTAACAGGAAGAAAAACTCAATAAAAATCTACAAACATGATAATAAAATCTTCACTCCATTGAGGTTTTCTTGGTAATGTTTCCTTAGTAAGTGCTATCATCATTAATATTAATAAATCTATAAAAAGGCCCATAGAAAACAGAAAATACTTCACACATTTTGCTTAAAGTGACTCAATACAAATTTCCCAAGAAAAATTAATATGCTTTTTAAAAAGACATTTTTAAGCAAAAGAAAATTTGTGGCTATCTGAATATCAACTGAAAATATTACATCAAGACCTTTTAACAACAATTTTTTAAACATCAACTCACATGATATCCATAGAGAGAGGCTAATAAACTAGCCTTTTCCCCACCTCAAGAGGCTCTGGTTTATACATTTATGGAATAATTCTGAATTGCTTCCTGAATACCAAATTTTAATGTATGTCAGGGGCTTATATGCACAATCATTCACCCCACAACAAATGCTTTAGACAAAGAAATATTATTGCAAAGAAATTACAAAATCATAGCCTTAGAAAATAAAAAAAAACCTGACATCATCTAGTACAACTATTTTATTTACTCAAGATTATAGATATAAATATTTTGTGAAACTACAATGCTATCAGGAATAAATCAGCATAATTTTTAATAACAGAATAGACATCAAATACACAAAATAACAATTCTGGTATTTCAAAATCATTTCTACTTTAAATGCAAGTAAAGAGTTTCACTTGCTCCAGACCAATTTGTATAACAGCCAGTACTACAGCCAAAATTTGAACTAGTCCCTCATCATTAAAAACAATTCCTCTTTCTCAATTCCAAAATTTTATTTACAAAAGACTTTTTGTATTTTTTTTGAGACAGAGTCTTGCTCTGTAGCCCTGAGTAGAGTGCAGTGGTGTGTGTCATCGTAGCTCACAGCAACCTCAAACTCCTGGGCTCAAGGGAGCCTCCTGCCTCAGCCCCACCCCCCAGTAGCTGAAACTACAGGCATGTGCTACCACACCTGGCTAATTTTTCTACTTTTAGTAGAGATGGGGGGTCTCACTCTTGCTTAAGCTGGTCTTGAACTCCTGAGCTCAAGCAATCCTCCTGCCTTGGCCTCCCAGAGTCTTGAGCCACTGCACCAGGCCTACAAAATACTTTTTAACAATGATCTACAGAGTTAAATGAATGCCTTGTTTCATTTCTCTAAATTAGGACAAAAAATTACCCATATCTCTAATTAATCCAATCTGCAAACAGCTTCCTATTTGAAACTGGCTTTCCTGGAGCTTTGACAAGCACGATAGAAAAGATGGGACGCTAGGTATACACAGCACACTTATCTTCAGTAATATCCGGTCCATACCTGGTATGTGTGTTCTAAGTAGAAGCAACCGAGCTGAGATTCAGATTCATGAACAATAAATGTAAAGAGGTTATAAAGACTAGTTCCGAACTAACTAGTCTTTGTTTACTAGATTTCAAAAATAGGAACTAAATCCTCACCTTTCAGAAAATGTCTCTCAAAACAATGTCAGAAAGCAAGCTATAAATTTACAGAAAAAACCAAAAAAATTCCAACTAGTTTTCCATCTTTTATATTAGACAAAGTACAATTTTTTTCTTTATAAGAAAGAAAAAAAAATCTATGCTTGGATTTTGTTTTTATGCTGAAGTATGCTTTTCTTACTCTCATATAAATGCATTATAGTTTGAGTAGGAAAAAGCTTATAATTTGCATGAATTCATAAAATATGAAGTTATACTTACCAGGACAAATTGTGTTGTTTTTGTTAGATCCAACTATATTATCTAATAAAAAAAATTAAAATCAGCCACTTCAGTAATATCATCTCATATTTCCCTAGTACTTTATAATGTACAATGCATGTCTTCATTCATAATCTCCTTTTACCCTCAAAATAACCATTAAGAGTTCATTGCTTTGGATACTATATCTGCAATCTTTTACAGAAATGGGTACAGATGTGAAATTATTAAAAGACAATGTAGCAAAAATGTTTTAATAAAAAAATAAAATTATAACCAGAGATAAAACTGATATACCTTGTTTTACCTTCTCCTATTCACCATCCAACAATTAGGATATGTCTCTACATCTCATTTTTAAAAACAGAAAATACAGGAATTTTTAAATCTCCATAATAAGACATATGTTAACAATGTATTTATGCTTTGAATTTTTTAAAAAATGAAAATTAAGTAGGCCATTATAAATAAGCTCTGATTTCTAGGTACACACCCTAGAGCACATCTAGGCACATGTGCAGAGAGAAACACAAGAACGTATCCTGGAGCACTATTTGTAATAGTAAAAAGCTAGAAACAAATGGACATTAGAAGCAGAGTGTCCCAATTACAGCATACTCATGTAAGAGAGTACTCTGTATGAGCTAATAATAAATAAAAATTCTAGGTATCAATATGAATAGATCTCAAAAATAGCAGTGGATAAAAAGAAAAAATGCAGAATATGTGTAATAGTAAATTTATATCAACACTGAAAATATAGAAAATAATACCATATTATACGTATCATAACAACATAAGTGGATACAGGAGGGATAAACTCCAAATTCAGGATACCCTGAGAGATGCGGGAGTGGGGGTGGGAATAAGAATGTGAGGGGCACAAAGGAAACTTCAATTATATCTGTAATATTTTTTACTTTTTAAAAAATCTGAATAAAAATATGGCAAGTTAGTTTTGATAAAGCCAACAGGGGGTATATGGGTGTCTGTTATATTTATTATCACTGAATTCCTGTATCCTGGAAGTATTTTATTTTAAAACGAACATTAGAAATACATTTAGTTTACATAAATGGAACCATTCTGCAATAAAACCTTCTGTGATGTGCTTTTTACCTATTCACCTTTATATTTCTGAGAACCATTCAGCTGATATACCCAAATTCAATTATTTTAACTGCTGTATATTATTGCATTATATGACTATACCAACCATACCACACTATATTCATTTTCCTACCACAAACAATGCAGCAAGATTCTTACTATATCTGTCATGGATATGCACACTCCTGAGAGTCCCCATATACTCAGAAATAGAATTAATGGTATTATGTAGGGTACACTCATGTTACAACTTTATTAGTTTTGTAATGATTCTCTTAATTGAACTCCTCTTAACTGACTCATTAGGTTAACTAACATTCTCAGACAGTGGCTAATGTTCTATTATGCCCCCACATATTCCTGATTTCACCAATTGAGTTTTACGCTTATAAAAATACTTTGTTTATGCTAGTATGTATTATGGTAGTATGATAATTCAAATATTGCAGACTGATGAATTCTAAGAGAACTGTAATTTAATCTATGGTGAAGATGAATACAGTAGAACTCAAAAAACTGTCTCCAAATTAGAGATACACAACTATGAATACTGGATGGATACATGTAAAACCACAGTGGGATTTTGCACTCACACTGCTTTAGAAATATCTTTAGGTTTTCACTCTATTCTAGTAAACTGGAACCTGAAACCTGAAATTGCAGCTGATGATGTGTAGTTTTTATGAGAAAGATAATATGGAAATGCAATTAAAAATACATACTAAAAAGCCTTGCCCCTTATATATATATCTAGGCATATGATTGTGCATTTAGAGGTTAAAAATGTTTTATACTGTCTATTCCTACTCACTGTGGTTATCAACTCTTAACAACTTGAAACAATCTCCTTTTGCTATGTGTCTACATCTCTCCTACACTGAGAAAACATTTTGCCCCATTTTCTTTTTTTTTTTCAGTGCTCTATATGTTCAGAAAAACTTCTCTAGAAATGAATTAGAAATGACCCCTGAAAGTACAGCCTTGCCACATTTTCTTTATCATTCTCTTCCATAGCTACTAAGAAACAATGGAAATCATGATTTTATGCTGCAGTTTAAATTTTCAGTAGTAATTTCCCTGTCATATAAAGCACCAAGTAACCACCCTATTAGTTTTAATATTTATTTTATCCTTCTTTAAAAACAGAAATTATAAGCAGATAAATAAGAGACCCTACCCTTTTCACATTTGTCTTCTGAAGTATTGGTCAAAAGTGGTGCTGTGAGAACGTGCATACAATGGTTGTAGAAGAAATTTAAAAATTCACTTTTTTCAGTTTTCTGAAACATATAGAATTTGAAAAAGAATACTTTGTTAATTTTGTAATTAATAAAACATCTTCAAGAATTAGCAGTGCAGATCATTTACAAACAGATACTTTAAGATACTGTGAAAAAACCAAAAAGTAGTTATACACCATGAAAGAACCAAAAAATGAGTTATATTCACTTTAATCTTATTTCTACATAACTGCAAATCAAGTCTACTTCACATTATATATTAAATAAATTTGAAAGCAAGATAAGTATCAGACAGCATCAAAAGAGTTTTTCTAAGGAAAATTATTCTAATCAATTTTCTTTTCAAAAGGTTTTTGTGGCCTGGTATGGTGGCTCACATCTGTAATCCTAGCACTTTGGGAGGCTGATGTGGGAGGTTGCTTGAGGTAAGGAGTCTGAGATCAGCCTGAGCAAGAGCGAGACCCCTCTCTCCACAAAAAATAGAAAAATCAGCTGGGTGTGATGTGCCGCATAGTCCCAGCTACTGGGGAGGCTGAGGAAGGAGGATCCCTTGAGGCCAGGAATTGGAGGCTGCAGTGAGCTATGATGACACCACTGCACTCTAGCCACGGTGACAGAGCAAGACTCTGTCTCCATTAAAAAAAACAAAGGAAAAGAAAACTGTGATCTGAAAAGAACCAATCAATCTTGTACAACATGGTGATTATGGTTAATAACAATGTATCATATACTTGAAAATTGTTAACAGAGTAGATTTTAAGTGTTCTCGCCACAAATAAATAAAAAAACACAAAAAAACCAAATAATACGTAAGTCAGAACATTCACCATAACTACCACTATTGATCCATTCCTTTCTTTGCACAGTGTATTGATTTTTCTCCAAGAATGTAAACTAAAAAAAGGACTTTACAAAATTCTGTTTAAAAATAGTAACATTCAAGTGAAAGGAAAGAACCTTTGAATCTGTTTTTGAAGAATAAACATTTTCAAAAAGAAAAAAAAAACACCAATAAAGCCGTTTGACAGCAACTTAACTCCTTAAAAATCGGAACCCCAGATTTTACCACCTTTCTGAATTTCAAAAACCACTGTATCAATTTATCAAGCCACTAGATGAATAGATGAAATTTAGATCTATTTTTTTTAAATTTAAAAAGTTTGTAATTGGAAAATAATGCCTTTTGATTTTTTGCTACTTTTTACATAATTGAGCCCATAAACTTGTAATGATTAAAAAACAATGTACATGTGCTGTGATTGAGAGGAAGTATTATATAAAGGAAAAATATTCCTCTACATTGAGATAACTAATATTAATATTCTGGAGTACTTGATCTTTAAGCATTAAGGATTTAAGGACTTAATCCTTAAAATATTTTTATGACAATATGCAGCTGAGCTCTCTCAGTATACACTAATTTTTTTCCCTTTAAAATTTTGATAAAACCAAATAACATAAAATTTACCATTTGAAAAGTTATCATTTTTAAGTGTTCAGTTCAGTAGTGTTAAGTATATTCACAATGTTGTGTACTAATTTTTAAGAAATTAACACACAGAGGTGAAGGGCCATAAATAGAATACCTAACAATTTACTAAGATTTCTACAGATTACAATCTCGTATTTTGCTGCAAATGAATTGCTAAAAGAATATCACTGCTACTTGAATACCAAGTACACAACTAACCTAAGTATTTGCTATTTCTCGAAATTTTATTATAAAACCATATAAGATTGACTAGGCCAAAACATTTTTATCTCCGGGTTTCTTACATTAGTTGTGGCCAGCATGTTCTCTGGATCAATTAGAGTACGAAGAAGTCCCATTAACTGAACAGCGCCTCCTAGCTCAGGATCAGTATCACATATCATTTGTTCAATTACTACATTAATAAGAAGGATATCCTGAAAGAAAAAAGTTTCCTTTAGACCTGGTTTGGATATAAGACAAATACATCGTTTGAAAGAACAAAATCAGAATCACATAGAGAAAAAACAAAGAATGGAAGAGCTTAAACTTTTTTTTCCTAATGCTTTCAAAGTTATATAAACATAGTAGAGTGAAAAATCCCACTAAAAAAAAAAAAAAAAAAAAGGCAGAGCATGCCCCAGTTTATAGGAAAGCAGAAAACAAAATCACTTACCAGTGATTCTTGTTCACTGGAGGTTCTAAGAGATTCGTGTTCTAGGTTTCAGCCTTAGGCATGAATTTAGAGGTTGACTAAACAAGGAAGATCACATACCATGTGACCCTAAAACATAGATTATATCAGCCTCTAACTAGAAAATCCTTCCTAGCAAAAAAAAAAAAAAAAAAAAATGACAAAAAATAATCCAGTACAAAACTCTCCATAGGAGGTAAGTGAACATTATGTTATACAATGATCTGATGTCAAACAGATTTGTTGTTACATCAGTAACATGCTCTTGGGTCTTAATATAAAGGGCTAGAGCCAGATAACATGGCTCACAACTGTAGTCCCAGCTGCTTGGGAGGCTGAGGCAGGAGGATCACTTGAGCCCAGGAGTTTGAGGTTGCAGTGAGCTATGATGACACCACTGCACTCTAGCCAGGCGACAGAGCAAGACCCTGTCTCAAAAAAAAAAAAAAAAAAAAATACAATAAAAAACAACAAAAAAAAAACAACCAAAAGCATATATAAACTAAAAAATAAAGGGCTACAAAGGCAGGGTGTGGTAGCTCATGCCTGTAGTCCCAACACTCTGGGAAGCCGAGGTGGGAGTAGTGCTTGAGACCAGTGCTTGAGACCAGTCTGAGCAATACAGCAAGAGTACATTTCTACAAAACGTTAAAAAAAAAGGTCAGGCATGGTGATTCAAGCCTGCAGTCCCAGCTACTCAGAAGGCTGAGGCAGGAGGATCACTTGAGTCCAGAAGTTCAAAGCTGCAGTGAGTTATGATCATTCCAACGCACTCCAGCCAGGGTGACAATGAGATCCTACCTCAAAAAAAATTAATTAATTAAGGAATAAAGGGCTACAAAGCAGCTTGGCAGATACAAAATGTATTTGTGTTCTGCCTATATATATATTTTTAAGTAGGAATCCTAAGACAAAAAGCTATTGTACATGCCAAAGGAAAAAGTTTTGACACCAATTCAGTAAATTTGAGAATATGTTTATTACTAGAGGAAGAAAGGTGGTAAATGAAGGAGAATGAAATAAGGGAACTGCATGAAATCAAGATAAGTGTCTTAAATTGGGAGAATTCTGTAAAGTCATAAAAACAAACTCTTGGCATACGCACTTTTTGTTACTGCTAATTTTGTTTTGCTAGCAAAAAGCAAATTTTGCACACTATGTTATCCAAAAATAATATTCCCTTGTGAAGTTGTATGTGAAGGCAAAGAATCAATCAAACCACAGCATCTTTACTGCTTAAAATTGGAACTTTACCTTCTACTGTATTTCAAAGTTTGAATGCCAATGAATCAGTTCTATCATGGGCATTAGAAACAGAACAAATTTCTTCAAAGAGGAATTATGAAATAAAATTCACAGAACTACATTATTAAATCTAGACACAAGCCTATTTCAATTAGAGGGGGAAAAGCAGATTCCATATTAATCTGCTTCAGATTCTTATTCTGGCATGTTTAGCAAAGCATACGTATCAAATATTAAGATATTACAAAAAGATGAAGAAGTCAATGAACTTTCTTCAGACCAGTACTATGACATTTTCTTAATTTAAGTTTACATCAGTATACAACTTGGACTCTACCAATTAATTAGCACTTCAAATAAGTTGCTCAACTATATATAATAATAATCCTCTTACATAAATTCATTCATTTAAAACTAGGCAAAAATAATCACAAATAATAGATTTAAGTTACATCTAAATAGAAACAGTGTCAAGAAGACTTCTTAAGGTATAGCTTACACACTGAAATGTTATTTCAACATACACTCTTCAACTTTTTGACTAGTGTCTTCTCTCTGAAATATAGTTTCTCACAAATCCTGCTTTCCGTAAGTACCAATGGCAAAACTCTGTGGGTGTACAAGCAAAGATAAAAGGGGAAAGACTGAGATGACTGATGACTGAAAGTCCCATGATTTGGTGACTTGTGGAAGTGAAAAAAGACAATGTATATATTTTGCAGTGAAACACAGCTAGAGAGAGCTACATACTTTTCAAGAGACAAGAAAAAAATTGCCTTTCTCAAAGACTTTCTATAAGAATTCTCTGCCAGAGAAAGATATAAACACTACCGAATATTATTCTTTATAACTTTTCCAAGGTATTCAAATTTGAGACAGGAAGGGCACATCATGGAGCATTTGGCATCACGGAGCTGCTCAGTGACATGAATAAAATCAAATCTTTATTAGGTAAAAGTAGTATAATTTGGCTTTTCGAAAATTTGCAGCCAGGCCAAGTGAGATGGCACATGCCTGTACTCCTAGCACTCTGGGAGGCCAAGGTGGGAGGATTGCTTGAAGCCAGGGGTTCAAGACCAGCCCAAGCAAGAGCAAGACCCCATCTCTATAAAAAAAAGAAAAATCAGTTGGGTATGGTGGCTGTTTTACATTTTTTGTAGCTCAGGCTGGTCTCAAACTCCTGCCCTCAAATGGTGACCTTAAAATAAACCATTATAGAATAACCTCAGTGAATTAATTCCAATACTGAGGCACCAAAATCTATTCTAGAGAACACCCTCTTAGCATATGGTCTCAAAAGGTTCTAACAACTTCTTTCCTATTAGTGCTTGCTTATTCCTACAGTTTCTTTGATTTACTTCTCTCAAACTGCTACTGTAGCTTCTGCAAGTATAACTTTCAATTCAAAATCAGCCTTTAAATGCTACTATCATTTACCGACAGTATTCTGAGAAAGGAGTTTTAAATCAGGAGTTGGCAAACTACAAAACTAACCAGCTGGTTGCCTGCTTTCTAAAGAAGTTTTATTTATTATAAATAAACATTTGTAAATAAATGTTTATTAGAACACAGCCATGCCTATTCATTTTTAAACTGTCAACAGCCAGTTCGTGCTATAGTAGAGAATGAGCAGTAGTGACAGAGACAATAGAGCCTACAAAGTCATATTTATTATCTGGCCCTTGGAGAATAGCAACATTTAAGTGAGTTTAACCACAGTTTCTGGGAGATACCTCAGTGTCAGTTCTTTCTAAATCAAAGAAAAATGATGCTCCTTTTGGTTTCATTCACTCCAATCTCAAATCATTCTTAGAAGCACATACTTTGTTTTTAAAGTATATTTAAGTGGGTTGAAGAATTTTGCAATATTGACCAAAATGATTACCAACACAGGGGAAGTCTGGGGTACCTATGGACAGAATTCAGAATTTATTCAGATTCTGTGCTGGCATCTCTATTTTCTGATTGGGAAAAAGAAAGAACATACCTTATTTAACTGACTGTAAGACAGATTTCTTAAAAATCTTAACCTCTTAAAATTGAGATTCATTTTGTAATTAACATCATTCTATTGTCAATATCAGCTAAGTGGTAATCATGACATTTTCTGGTAAAATCAAGAAAACATTAGGATCTGTGGATCTTAGCTTTAATGAATATACTAAACAAGAGGAGAGAGAAAAAATGCAAAGAAAGAAGAATATTGTGAATCAGTAGAGTGAAAATGAGAGAGAGAGAAAGAGAGAGAGAGAGAAATACAGGCAGCCTTCCATGTTCACAGATTCCGTACCTATGGATTCAACCAACCATGGATTGAAAATACTCGGGGGGGAGGGGGGAGAAAATGATTGTGTCCGTACTGAACATGTACAGATTTTGTTTTTTTCCATACCATTTTGTACAAGAAACTTGAGCAAAACTGAAATTTGGTAACCTGGGGTAGGAGGGTGTAGGAGGTTGAACCCAAACCAATTCCCCACAGATACCAAGGTAAGACTGACTTTATTTATATATATATACACAAATATATATATTTAAAAAACCCCAATACTATATATATATATAAAATTCTAAAAAAGTTGTTAATGGTCTAACTCCTTAAATCCATGAAATGGCAAAATAGCCTGAAGAAAGACAATTTAAGTTCATGTTTAAAAGCTGGAGGTATTTCCTGGCTGGGTGCCGTGGCTCACACCTGTAATCCTAGCACTCTGGGAGGCTGAGGCGGGAGGATCGCTCAAGGTCAGGAGCTCAAAACCAGCCTAAGCAAGAGCGAAACCCCGTCTCTACTAAAAATAGAAAGAAATTAATTGGCCAACTAAAAATATATATATAGAAAAGGAGCCTGGCATGGTGGCGCATGCCTGTAGTCCCAGCTACTCCGGAGGCTGAGGCAGAAGGATTGCTTGAGCCCAAGAGTTTGAAGTTGCCGTGAGCTAGTCTGACGCCACGGCACTCTAGCCCAGGCAAAAGAGTGAGAATCTGTCTCAAACAAAACAAAACAAAAACAAAAACAAAAAGCTGGGGTATTTCCCGATAGGATACACCAGCATTACTTCCGTATCATTCCTGCTACAAAGAAGTAAGTTGAATCTAAATGTGAGGAAACATCAGAGAAACCCAAACTAGATCACAAACTGTTTTTGTCTTGCTTAAAATGGACAACACTGGGACAATGAACAAAATCTCATTAAGGACTGTCATTATGTAACACAGGGTGTCCCAAACGCCTCCAGACAAAGGAAAAATTTTGTAATGAACAATTTGTAAACAAAAGCACATTTAGCAACAATTCCTCATTTTCCCTATGTATGGTGACTTTTGGGACACCCTGCAGTATAGTAAAAATGTTAACATCCTGGTTTTGATAATTATACTGTGGTTATGTAAGTAGAGTTTTTAGTTTATAGACGCTGAAGTAACTGAGGATAAAGGGACATCATGTCATCATTTCTGCACCTTACTCTTCAGTGGTTCAGAAATAAAATAATACATAGGTAGGTATGTGTGTGACTATACATATACAAATACAAGCATAGGAAAAATGAGAAAGCAAATGACAGATATAATGTTAACAATTGGGGAATCTATGTAAATGGTATGTGGAAGTACAAGGTCTTGCTCTGTCACCCTGGCTAAAGTGCAGTGGCATCATCATAGCTCACTGCAACCACAGACTCCTGGGCTCGAGCGATTCTCCTGCCTCAGCCTCCTGAGTAGCTGAGACAATAGGTGCATGCCACCACACCCAGCTAATTTTTGTATTTTTTGTAGGGACAGCATCTTGCTCTTCTTGCTTAGGCTTGTCTTGAACTTCTGATCTCAAGAGATTCTCCTGCCTTGGCCTCCAAAAGTGCCAGGATTACAGGTGTGAGCCACTGTGCCCAGCCTATTATTTCAACTTTTCTGTAAACTTAAAATTATTTCAAAATAAAAAATTTAAATTTGGAAAAATTTTAAGAAATGTGATTTGTTTAATACAAAAATACTGAACAGTCAACCCATAGAGATTAGCTTACATATTTTTTTAACTTCTTTTTATGCCAAATCTTGAATATATACAAAACCAGAGAGAATAACAAATCCCATATACTCATTGCCCAGCTTTGAGCATGACTATTAACTCATGGCCCATCTTGTTTAATCTATCTATCCTACTCTCCAGAATTTTTGGAACCAAACTCCATATAAATAATAATAGAAACATTTCAATAGAGATTTTTTAAAAATAAGGACTCTTTTAAAATAATCCTAATGCTACTATATCTAAGAAATTAACATACGAATTTACCCTTAAATGAGAAAATATCTGCTAAAATAAGTAGCTCAGTAATAACTGCATTACTTTTCGAGATTCTATAAGTTTTATTGAAGGTTTCAAAGGCCATTAATAGAAAAATATGTGCAATCTGTGACATAACAAAAAGACAGCAATTATTCCTACATTGGCTCTTCCAGCTTGAATTGACTATAGTAAAAAATGTTAATATTTCCTTTTATCTTAATCCATATTTGAATATTGTGATCCATGTTGCTAAAACCAAATCTGCTCCACACTGTACTAGAAGGAAGAGTTTGAATGCCAAGCATCTTACTTAAATGGGCATTAAAATATCAGCTGCCCACTGAATATGTATTATTGTTTTTCACCTAATTCACCATTAACCCAATAAAGAATTCAGCATCCTTAATTTTTTTGTTTTTTTGAGACCGAGTCTTGCTCTGTTGCCCAGGCTAGAGTGAGTGCCATGGCGTAAGCCTAGCTCACAGCAACCTCAAACTCCTGGGCTCAAGCAATCCTTCTGCCTCAGCCTCCCAAGTAGCTGGGACTACAGGCATTCGCCACCATGCCTGGCTAATTTTTTCTATATATTTTTAGTTGGCCAATTAATTTCTT
>CAUYRT010011726.1:0-33660 GCA_963574885.1 Lepilemur ruficaudatus
CCAACTCCACCACTGTAGCATAAAATAGGCCATAGATAACATGCAAATGAATGAGCATGGCTGTGTTCCAAAAGAAAAAAAATGTTATTTACAAAATGGCGAGTTTGTCCAACTCTGCTCAAGAGCACCTCACATATTCCCCTTGAAGAAACACAAAAATTCATTGTTAGACTGTATATTTCAGTTGTTGGATTGGAAAATCTGAATGGCATCCCTACCAGCATAGACAATGGTTGAGACTGAAGTAAGAGAAGCCCTCTAGCAGAAAAGGTAAAAGACAGGTCTTAAGGATGGCATCTCATCATTGTCCTCACTTCCTTCTTCAAATATTTTGTGGATTTTGCAAGGATGGGAGAGAGAGGGCAGTGACAGAAAAACTAGGCCCTATCGGGTGATGCGGTCCATCTTCTGAGCCACCCATGGCTGCTGAGTCAGCTTGCACTCACATCTCATGACAGGCTCTACTCTCATGCTTTGAAACCAAGATAAGAAACCTCAAGTTCTTGTAGGATTGTCCCCTTAAAACCCACAAGAACCTTTGCCTTATTTCTACAACTTACCGATCTTTGTTTACTGATACAATATAAGAGGAGGGAAAGTTATGAATAGATTTTTTTTCAACCCCTGTCAATCAAGATCAGCAGGCTGGAGGTCATATATGGAAATATCTCTATCCTTGGGGAAAGAGGAGAGTCTGCAACATAGCAGGCAAGTCTCAGTAGAAGTATAGAACTTGGCCTTGGATATTGTTTGGGGGGCTTTGGGTCTAAAAGTCTTGAGGTCTGCTTCACTGTGGAACTCTTATCAGGTACGACACCAACATTGGTATCAGACAGCAGAGAATCTAAAACTGTGTGATGGCAGAAACTGTGGCAGGGAGTGAAGCCATGTCATCCCAGATCCAATAAAGAACATGACCAAACAGTCCAGATGGGAGGGAGGGATGTTTCTAAGACCACGTGATTCACTTGTACAGCTCCCAAATCCTGAGTTAGGGATCCATCATCCAACAGAGGCAACTCTCAGGTTTACAGACAGGTGAGTTACAAATCTTCCTAAGGAGGTGCAAAGATCTGATCATGAGAACCACACTGGAAAATAAGCCATAAGAAGAGTAGTGGGAACTAATCATGGTGGAAGTGATGTGATAAATAAATAAACCCCAAAGCAGCAACACCGATTATAATGGTTACTTTGCCAAATCTGAGGAACTAGAGTTCAGTTAAGTGTCATTTTGGGACTTTATGAGAAGGACGAGGACAGTCAAATCAATTTGATGACTCACAAAGTGATGAGACTATGTTTGATTTGTTGGGCCCTACTACCACATAAATTGAAGACACACCTTCAATTGGAGGTCTTCTGGTTTGAACAGTCAGCTTAATATACTTCTTATTTGTACTATTCCCTTGTTACCTTAACTATAGCAAGTGGCTTTTGCAGCAGAAACTTGATCCTAGCCTTTTTTATTCACTTACACTCTGAAAAATCACTGTTTCCCTTAGATCTTGGAAGCTTCCTACCCCTTCCTCTGGTGCCTATGACAAACATAATTTGATCACAGCATTCTTTACAACTAACCACAGATACGGCCTCAAATCCTTTGCAACCTCCTGAAGGGCTCCCGCTAATCCATAAGTATTTGTGCTAAAACCTGCTTATTTTCTAAGATCCAGTATCTCCTCTCTCATGCCCCTTTATTGTCTGATGAAGAAATTTAGGCTCACATAAACTTGATGACTTTTCTAAAGTCAAGGAGCTAGAAAGTATCAAAGCCAGGACTATACACTTGGTGCTCTGATTTTCAATCCAGCAATTTTTACATTTTGCTCTTTTTTCCTGCTTCTGTGAAGACCATGATCCTTAGGGATGTGTAGATTGACCATCACCACGACAGGGAAACTAGGCAGGGTCCCATGTCAATCACACTACTCCCTATAGTGGCACAAGTGTGTCCGAGCATAGGTGTGTCTGAGCTACAGACAAAATTAATCACATACTCTTTGATATTAACATGATGTGTTGTGCATACCCTGTGTACTTGACAGCACACTTCACATTGCACTCAGAACAACCTTTATTACTCCTAAAGAGACTGTGAGCTTCTAGACGCCTGAGGCCACATGTTATTCACATATGTACCTGTGGCAGCTAGTACAGGGTCTAGAATACATTTGGCATGCATTTACAATTGTTTATTTATGTTCATAGATGAATGAACGAATCAATGTCAGTAAAATAAACTAGAGAAGATCACTAGATTTAGAACCAATTGTTCTAGATTCTAACAGTGACTGTACTATATACTAGCTGACAGATTTGGAACAAACTGCTGTAAAATCAATATAACAGGATAACCCAGGGTTGTTTTAAAAATTCTTTGTGTACTGTAAAGGGCATGAAGTATCATGACTACTTGTTTCCTTATCAAAATCATAATCAGTGACGACGATATCCATATAGCTTAAAACAGGAGTGGAAAACTCAAATGCCAGGCAGGCTATGCAACAATGTTGCAGGGTGTAATAAAAGCACAAGCACGATGACAGATGGGAGCACTACAGGTAGGATGGTGAGAGGGGGTGGTAGGGACTATGATGAATTAGTCATGACTTTGAAGAGCTGTGCCTCAACTAAACAGGGCAGCTTTGGCTGGTTGTCACTTGGTGTGGTTACAAACCCAGCATTACCAGAACTTCTAATTTTTCAAAAACAGCTAGAAAACTAGATTGTGGTAATACCCTTATTATTAAATGTTGAAAAATTTTGCACCAACCTTTAGAGTATGAGCCAGATGCTCTCAAAGTCAGAAATACGTGTTAGCAATACGATCACTCATCGAGATTGTGAGCAGAGCTCACACGGTAACCACTTGAAGAAAATTTTCTTATGCAAAACTAACAGTGGAGGGAAAAGAACAGACTGCCACTTACGAGCTGGATAGCCCTGGGCAAATTTACTTAATTGTATTTGATGAGTCATATTTCCCTACTCCCCTGCAAAATACCTGTAAAATGTACCCTGAAGTCTCAAAGCAGATACTACACGGAAGAATGTGTTAAGATTGCAGTGAGCTTCAAAACATAAGATGTTATCACCGTGACCTAGGACAGCGGCTGAGACTCGACAAAGGGTTAAAAAAATGTCTGAGTAAATTAACTGACTGAATGAATGAGAATCTTGAATTATATGCCCCTCCTAGTGGGTAATGAATAAACTTTAGATTCTTACTGGGACATAAGGGCTGTTTGGCTTTTGTTTCACAAAGGACAAAGGTGAAGCACAGAGACTGTTAATTAATTTACCCAGAGTCACAAAGCAAGTGGAGCAAGAATTCAAACTGAGAACCTACAACTTTAAGCATTACAGGATATTGTCCCTCTGTGTACTTGGGCCATTCCTGGATAAGACAGAGCTTTAAGTTTCCTAGTAGTAATTGAAAAAGAAAGCACCCAGACCTTTTGGGAATAGTTTATGACAATATAGACTAATTAACCAACTACATTTTAAATAAACACACTGAAGAAGCCCTTATAAATAATACATTAGTGAATTCTTCACACAGTTTGGGGTACTTTGGTGCCAGAAAGAACTCTACAAATTAGTGTTAAAAGGGAAAGCAGCATTAAGAGGCTGGAGGGCCTAATTAATGAGAAGATAAATGAATATGTGTGATTGATTTAGGCCAAGAGTATACGTGTGTGTGTGTGTGTGTCTCAAATAAGCATTCCATTTTATGGTAATGAAGAAGAATTAAAGAATTATGTTAGACAGACTATATTAAAGGCACTACCTTCAGTCATTCTGATTGTAATAATCAAATAAGGAGCCAATGGAAGTGGAAGAAACTGTAAATGGAACTGAGAGAAGTCTAAAGAATGCATGAAAATGGCCACTTTGTAGAGTTAAAATTTATGACAAATCTAAAATCTATTCCTTTTTACCCAAAGACAAAACAAGGAGTGGGAAAGAAACCACCTATATTAAAATAATGTAACTCCATATGGCAGGAATAGTGATAAAAATTTATACTACTGACTTCTATAAAAGTATAGATATAGCTGGAAGTTAACCAGCCATTGTTCCCTAACTTCCTTACTGCTACAACTGCTTACTGCTTTAACGCCATGCATCCTTGACAGAGGCAGGATATGTGACTTCCCCAGTCACTTCTGTAGGTAACATCACTATTGCAAAACCTAAGACTGGTGTCTGAGATATCTTCCAGATTCCACATTGCAGGTGAGGGGTGGGTGGGGAATCAACTGACATCAGTCGGAACAGTGGCCACGCGTGGGAACTTATCCAACAAGTCCTGTGACCCCCTTCCCAGGAGCTCCTGTTTACCAAGAAGACAATTTCTGCTTCCCAACCCTTTGAGTTCACCCCTAGCTAATCAGTAGACCCAATTCCCTAGCCTTTTGTTTGCCAAACCACCTTTTAAAATCTCAAGGAGATTGATTTGAGAAATTTCTCCCATTTCCTTGCCTGGTGCTCAGTGATATCAAACACTTTCTTCACTGTAACTCCTGCTGTTTCAGTACATTGGCCTTTTTCTGAGCAGCAGGCAAAGGAGCAGGTTGGGTGGTAACAGGAAGAGAGAAGCCCTGTGGTTGAAATGAATAAAAAAAGGCTAGAACATGTCCATGCATAATATGAGAGCTTCCTGATTCCAAAATATCAAAAACTAAGGGTGAAACAAGCGAGTCATTACAGTAAGTGAGAGGACTGGGGGTGGTGAACCACACAGAGCTGGGGAATGGAAATGGGGGTGAAGGGGTGGAGTGCTGGCTGGCATCAGTATGTACCAGCTCACCACATTAATGTTGTCATATGTGTCTTTATGTGAGTTAGACATACATTTTATTTTATTTTAAATTTACTTGAGGCAGAATTTTGTGGGGCTTTTAAAAATCTATGTATAGTCTGCTGCCCTGGGCTCCTGTTGTTACATTAATTGAAAAATGTGTTACCTTGTCTTAGCAAGTATTTACATATTAACTCACTTTGAGAAGACTGCAAACAATCTACTCCGTTGAAGGTGTTAACAGTCTAGACTCCCACTCAGATTCAGATGAGAAGGAGGCGACAGTTTAGACATAATATAATCTAATTACTTGGTTGAAAAGTTCTGCAGAATTTCCTATGCATAGACTAAAGGAGATTTCTGGTTAACTATTCTAATGGAGGGCTGGGGTGGGTTTTAATAAAAGGGCAAAACAATGTGGACTCACTTGAATTTAATGATGCTCTGCGGAGTAGATTCATATAGGATCAAAGGAAATTTTCCTTATGAGTGTAGTTAATAGAAATGATAAGAAGTCCCAGGAATAGGATAAAGATGAGGAAAAGGAGTAGCAGGAGGGTGCAGAGTTTAAGGATGAAGAATGAGCCCTGTAAGATACGCTCTTAGAAGGAAAGAAAGTGAAAAGAAAGTTGAAGGCCTGGGAGATAGAGGAGGAATGGGGTGAGGAGAAGACATCAAATATTAATAGGTTTCTACATCAGTACTTAGAATGTCTTTAATGCAAACATTTTCGCCTGCCCCAGATGAACCTATTAGTAAAAATTCTTTTAAAAGAATAAGTCATTGGGTGACGGCAAATGCTTTTGGTTAGGTCTGCACGAGGGATACAGGATAATCAGAAATATTAAACGTTAATTCTGTTTTAAATTTTTTCATCAGATTACAAATTCACAGAGCAATGAGGATATTAAATAAATTAGCAATCATTCAAACCGTATTATCAACAAAACTAACTGTACTGATATTAGCCTCCAAGTGACATGAGAATTCAGTTGCTAGTTGGGCCACATCCTAGGAAATTTAGGTTGGACTCTGAAGCATGACACATGACTGAATAAAACTGGCTGTGTTTGGTCGTGAGGAGCAGGGCCACGTTGGCATTACTCCTTTGAACGTGTTGAACTACATCATACCCAAAGAGAAACAGTGTTTGGTGCAATTTCTGCAAACATTTATGGATGTTCCATACATGCTGGGCACATGCCAAGAGCTCCCCCAATAGGGTCTCTGGAAAGATATTGATAAAGAGACATGATTTCAATACTGTGATACATACTTGATTAACCAAAAGGCCTGAGTCTTGCTTCATTTTAACTAATTAGGTGCGAATCCTGAATTCTATTTCTGATTCAGGCAGCGATAAAACCAGAACCTAAAGCAAGATATAAACTTTCCAAGATACAACTTCCCTGCAGCCCGCGATGGGAGTGTGTGGATGAAATTCTGTATGCCTGCAGTAACAATA
Organism: Lepilemur ruficaudatus; assembly: GCA_963574885.1. NCBI lineage: Eukaryota > Metazoa > Chordata > Mammalia > Primates > Lepilemuridae > Lepilemur > Lepilemur ruficaudatus. The sequence continues at coordinate 6,273 of CAUYRT010011726.1, forward strand.
ATAGCTAATTCTTGACATTCCACTCACTAAGGACCACACATTCTTCTCGGTGGTCCACAAGTGTTCCATCCCTGATCTCCCTGCCACTTGTTGGGGCGCAGAGAAGTTGAATAACTTGCTCAAGGCACATCTATTAATAGAAAGTGGCAGAACCAGGATTTGAACCCATGAAGTTAGTTCTGTGCTTTTATTGTTATTTTTGTAAATCATTATCCTGTATTGCCTCCATCATCACTAGGCCTGTTTTGTGAACAAATAAGAAATACATGAGGGCATAGGACACATCATGAAGGGTTACAATAAAAAAAAAGAGGTAGTAGAAGGAATAAATAACACAAACAGTGACATCTATTAATCCCTAATACTGAGCATTCATTATGTGTTTGGCACAATAAGAAGAAAGACACACGCCTGAAAGCAAAAGAAATGAGAATGGGAGACAGAAAGTCAAAAAATCAAATGTGGGGACATATAAAAAAATTTAAAAACTCTCTTTTGTGCCTGGATTGAAGAATCTCCCTATAAATTCACTCCATGCCTCCTGAGAGGAAACAATGGATTTCAGGCAGAAATTATGAAACCCCAAGGAGAGTCATTATCAGCATGGAGACAGCTGTGATATAGCATCCCTGATCGTCTGCATTCAAGGCTCAAACTCAGGGGGAACATAGAGATCCCTTTGTTAAAATAAAGCAATCATCTCCACCTTCATTAAAGAAAATATCATAGCATTATTAATCTACAGCAAAAGTCCCATATGCTGTAGTAATACTGGTGAATCTGGCTTTGGGGAGCTGTTATCGATAGCAAATACTTATAAATAAAGCATAAATAATGCTTTAATCATATATGGCTTAACCATATTCACTACATATGCTTACTCTGCTACAGAAAAATCTTGCATTACTTCATCACAACTGCTAAGACTCCTCAGTCATATTTCTTTCCTTAACTGCAACTTTAGGAAAAAGAAGTGAATAACTAAAGATGCACAGACATAAATATTTTTGCAAAATGTTCTAAATGCTCTTCAGGCCCTGTCTTAAAATGTATGTACATGCACGCGCACACACACACACACAATATCTGACTGTGATGATCTTGAGTATAACACTGACATAGCTGTGGGAAGGGGGACTCTATAATCCCACAAACCTAGGCGAACATCGGGTGAGGGTACTTTGGCAATTATGGTTATAGCAAAATAAAGATAGGGTTATGGGAAGAATTTTTATAATTTTCAAAACATTCTGTACTTTTTTGGGTGTATTTAACACACTCATTAAGTAATTATTTGCGTTTTCGTTTATCATGGGCATATTTCCAGCATTTACTAGAAGGTAGTAGGTAGTCAATAAGTACCTGTTGAATGGCTCGTTGAATACATGATGAATAATTAACCATTGTAGGTTATGGGAATAGTTTTCTCATTGTTGACCCAGCTCCAAATTAAGGACTAAAGTTCTGGATTAGAGTCTGAGAAATTGGGAGTTTCTAATAAGGATCACAAAGAAGACAAAGGTTTCCTTATAAAGTGTGAATTACAAAGAAGACTTCCTTCCAGGCACTGCAAACTCAGAAGCTTAGGGGCAGGCTAGTAACTAAGACATGAAAAAAAGGTTGAGTCTGTGGCACCCAAGGGAGTTACCCTCCCCTTTAGGGAGTCAGGAAATCCATGATCTTTTCTCAACAATAAACTTCATTGATTAGTTGCCCTTTTCTCTCCCCTCTTTCTGGCAGTTTCCGACGGGACCGACTATGGTATCACTCTCTGTCTTCAAGCCTGAGAACGGATGACTTATTTACAATTAGCAGGATCAAGGCATCTTCTGGAAATCTCCTGTGGTATCAGAGACTAGTCTCTGCAAAAATCTTATGTTACCGAGAACAACTCACCTGCCCGGGATTCTTGCTTCCAGTCCTCTCTGAACTATTCTTACCCTCAGGCTCACTCTCCAAAAACACACACAGTTAGTCTTAAGGACAATAAACTTGATAACAAAGCACTGATAGCACATCCCCATTTAAGCTAACAGCCTTACTGTGCGCTCTACCCCTGAGCATGCTGTTTTAATTAGGAAGATGGATTTGGGAGTTTATATGGTCTGTTGTGCTATAATTCCTGCCTTTACAGTAATTTTCTCCTGCTTTTCACACTATAATGTGCCATAAATCCTAGCTAGGCTGTTTCACTGGCCTGTTGCTAGTCAGAGTCAATATTTCAGGCCTTTTGTTGCCATGGCAACCTTCTGCCGTACTCCCTTTCACTGGAATATGATACGGTCTCCTGGGGAAATTGCTATGAACTTGATCATCACATGGATGTAGGTCCCTGATGCACCAATTCTGCCCCATGTCTCTCCACCACCCACCGACTTCTTTCTGCTCCCGCTTTATCTAGACGGGTGTGCGCCGCACACATGTGGCCGTGCACACACGTGTATTTGCCCGGGCAGATACAAGAGAGAAGAAAGCAAACAAACCAAGAGCAGCAGCATCCTTTCCTTCATCCCTCTTGAAAGGGTAAACTTGAGAAGATGGTAAACTTAGTTGTAAACCCTAAACAAACCAGGCACACGTCTCACAGCCCAGTTCTATCTCTACCTTTTGTTCTTTTCTCGTATTTTCTTTCTAGTTCTTCATTCCCATAAGCCCTTCATACATTTTTAAATCTCACTGTGTTTCTTTCAGAATTTAATCACAGCATGTGCTCCTACTTTAAATCCATTGCCCCCTACATGTCACTAGAGAGACGCAAAACCTAGCTGTCTTTCATTGCCAGAAGTCATCTTCTGGATTGTTCTTTACTGTTATCCAGCACCTATTCTTGTAGCTTTCTTTGAGGGTGAAGTTGTGGTGGGGAAACATATAACTAGTAACCTCTAGCTCTGGGCAAGTCAGTAGCCATTCTGGAACTCATTTTCCTAGTCTAGAAAGTAGAAATAATTTACTCATTCCGAAGAGTCTCTATATAGCTGGCATCAAATAAAAACAATGATTTTTGAAGGACTATTGTAGAGAGGAGTCTCTGAAATGTTTAAATTATTATTCCTACGAGGGCCTATTCTTTCACAGCACCTTTTCCACAAAATTTTAAGAGCCCAGTAATGCCATCCAGTTGTCTGGGTTAAGATTGGAATAAAATTAATGGCAGCAAAGAAAGATTTGTCATCCCATTTTCTACCTGTCCACTCTTTCTTCCAGCCACATCATGCCAGGTTTCCTCTGGTCTCAATGTTGGGGCACATCAAGGTCTCCTTGGCATGTGGTACCCACTGTGAATTTCACACATGCACCCAGAGCAATTCTCAGAGCTGCCTTTCGCCATCACTCACACGCAGGGGTCAACGTTATACCAGAACAGAGGTTGGCTTACCAAACAGCAAGTTGTCTCTCACAGTTTTACACAACATGCAAGGACAGCAAGGTGACTGACCAAGCAGGAAGTTCTTGGTCATTCTCATCATGCAAAAATGAGAATATGGATCATGATGTGCTCTTTCTGCACTGAATCTCAGTTTTAGTGGCTTATTTCGGAACGGAGGCAGAAAGAGCAAATCATCTGAGTGACTAAGAGCGAAGGAAATGGGGTGACGAAGCCCACTGACTCTTGCTCCACTGCGGTCCTGCTCTTTCGCTCTTCTTCTTCTCCTTCCATTGACTGAGCTGACTCATTTCACTTTTCTCAAGCCTTGCACCCTTTCCCACTCCCACACTTTGGTGATGGCCTTTATGACACGGCGGCACTTTCACTTATCTTTGGGAGAGGCACGTCCTCATCCCTGGCATAGAATTAAGGAGGCCTGCGCTGTGTCCACTCACACAGCCTCCATTCACTGGCTGTAGCTTTGGGTAACTCATTTCACCTTTTATGGGGCCCAGGCTCCTCATTTCTAGACTAGAGAAAAGTGGGATAGATACTACAGCCACTAATGTCTCTTTCGAATCCTACAGTCCATGGCACATGGCCTTCATCCCCGAGAGAAATCAAGACAAACATCTAACAAATTATTTCTCTTTTTTCAGATACCCCAACCTTTCCACAGTCCCCAAATTATGGGCTTCAACTACATACTGTATTTTTCTTTCACAGGTATAATTATGTTTGCATTATTTATTAAATATTAATTAATCGATTTATTAAAATAATTATCTGGCCATCTTTCAGGAGAGAAAGCTTTATGAGGTTCTGAGTCTGCCTTGATCATGACTGTACTGGTAGCACCTAGCAGAGCACATAGCACATAGTGGGTATTCAATAGATAATTGTTTTGTGAGACAGTGAATGGATGGAAGTATGGATGAATGAATTATAAGGCTATTTAAGCCCATCCTGACAATCCCTATAGTTAGAAATATACATTTTAAACGGTGCCAAGTAGCCAATACATTTTTGAAAAACTAAATGAGGTATTTCTTCCAAATGTTTTTATCTGATCCATTAAGGGAAGTGAGGGGAATTTCTTCCTGAGCCCGGTATGAGATTGCATTTACATTTAAGAGTCTACAATATGATTAATTTTACTTACGCTTATTCATACCATTAAACAAAACCACTCTCAAAGTTGGTACAGTCTCGTAGACAATATATTGCATGCAATTTTTGTCCTCAATTATGTGATTTTTGCAGCAGTAGTTTTTGCTTACCTCTCGTGAATTAGAAAGATGGATTTTGATCATGAATATGCACGTACACTGCACATTTTTTAGTTTAAAAATCACCCAGAATAGTGCTCATTGCAGAGTTCATATTAAAACTTGTACTCACCATCAAACTGGTATTGACTGATTAACACTATGGTGCTCAAATGGTGGGAGTGATCACTAGGGATTTGGGGGTTGGGGGGTAAACACACGTCTGAGTGACGTGGTGGGCACTGTGGAGTGGTGGAACATGCTTCAAAAGTAGTTGGGTAGCGGAATTAGGGGTCTCAATAGGGGAAAGAATTCCTCTAAAACTGATTTATGTGATTAATTGTACATCTCAGTAAATTCACTGAAAATCATTAAATTGTACACTGAAAATGGAGTAAAGGCGTGATATGCAAAGTATCCTTCAATAAAGAAAAAAAAAGTCCTCGGCCATTATTATTTCAATTATTTTTTTCCAGTTTTTCTCTTTCTTCTCTGTATGGCATTCAAATTATTCCATATATAATTCAGTGGTCCTCAACCTTTTTGACACCAGGTGCCGGTTTCATGGAAGACAGTTTTTCCGTGCACAGTGTAGGGGGAAGGAAAGGCATCACCATCACCTTGGCTTCACCTCAAATCATCAGGTGCAGTATTCTCATGGGGAGTACACAACCTGGATCCCCACCATGTGCAGTTTGCAGTGGGGTTCATGCTCCCATGAGGTTCTGATGCCACCGCTGATCTGATGGGGGTCCATGGCTAGGTCCATCATGCAAGTGATGGGAAGGGGCTGTGGTTGCAGATGGGACTTCATTTGCTTGCCTGCACTCACATCCTGCTGTGTGGCCCAGTTTCTGGCAGGCTACAGCCTAATGCCCCCAGGGGTTGGGGACTGCAGTGTTGCATGTTTTGAAATTGTCCTTCAGTTTTTATCTTGGTCTTTTGATTCTTTTCTCTCTTTTATTTCAGTTTGGGAAGTTTTAATTGACATATCTTCAAACTCATTAATTCTTTCTTTTGTTTTTTCCATGTCTTAAATTCATTTTTGTCTCTGTTGTAGTGCTTTTGATTTCTAGAATTACCTTTTAATTTGTCTCATTTTTAGATTTTCTCTCTCTGTGTATATTACCCATGTGTTCTTTCATATATCCTTTTGCCATTAATGTGTTGATCACAGTTATTTAAAATCCCCTGAATGAAATTCCAACATGTGTGTCATATCTAAGTCTGGTATTGATGATGGCTCTATCTCTTTGAACTGTATTTTTCTTTGGCATTTAATATTCCTTGTAACTGTTGCTGCTGTTGTTAAAAGTCAGACATAATATATCAAGCAGTAGATACTAATACATTATGTATAAACCTTTACTGTGAAGGTTTATGTTCCATTGGCTAGGATTTGGGCTCTGTTTAATGTTTGCTGTAGCCACGGGTGCCAGAGATTTTAAATACCCTTAAAAACCCTATTTTCATTCCTTTGGTGTGTTTTTTTTTTGTTTCCCCCAAGAAATAATTCATAAATAAAGTGTAGGCTTGCTGCTCTGTCAGCTATAATCTATTATCATTATACTGGAGCCCCATTCATGTGGTGGTAAGGTGTGAGGGAGGTCTAGCAGTGTATATCATGATTACATTTCACTCTTTTATTGGGTCTGAAAACCTAGGCTGGGATTCAGGAGTGTTTCTTAGCTTTTTATTTATTTCCCTTATGTGAGACAGAAAGTCTAGAGAGGGATAGGGTTGGCCAATTGCTCTTCCTCCATGTTTGATAAGACTATGATAAAATCTCTTCCCCTGCAAACTAGGCTTTTCTTATGGGAGAATCAGCATGTATTTTCAAGTGGTTACTTTTTCCCTCACCCTGACAGAAGCATGAGGAATTTTGTTTAATCTTCACCATGAGAATGTGATAAGTTTCTTCAAGTGAAAGCCTGTGAAAGTGTATGGTTCCAATAAGATTGGGCCCCCAGGAGATTATCCCTTTGGTTCTACTCCACATTAAATCTTCACCAGTATCACCCTTTATTTGGTCCTATGGGTTTATTTCTCTAGTGGCTTCTGCTCCAAATAAGGTTAGCACAATTGTGAATTCACAATCTCAGCTGTGATCATCTGTATTTACCCAAGTGTCCAGATTTCAGTGTGATGGTTTACGCTGTGACTGCAATTCTATGATGGCTTGAAGAAAGGCATTGATTTTCAGTTTGCTCAAACTTTTTATCTATTGTTAAAATGAGAGTGACAATATCCAAGCTCTTTACAAGTTGAAGCCAAAACCAGAAATCCTAATAATTGTAATATTGGCTTGCATAATTCAAAGTGATATTATTAGGCACATACAAGTTTATGACTGCCCTCATTTTGGCAATATCCTTCAGTATCCTTAATAATGCCTTTTGACTTTCTGTCCATAATGTCTTTTGACTTTCTGTTCTTTTTCGAATTAATAATGCTGCATTATCTTTCTTTGGTTATACTTTGCCTGGAATGTACTTTCCTATAACTTTTAAAAAATATTCCTTACTTCAGTTAGAATGGGTTTTATTTAAAAAAGTCCAAAAACAATATATGTTGGTGTGGATACAGAGAGAAAGGAACACTTACCCACTGTTGGTGGGACTGAAAATTATTTCAACTTCTACGGAAAACAGAGATTTCTCAAAGAACTAAAAGTAGAATTACCATTTGATCCAACTATCCCACTACTGGGCATTTTCCCAAAGGAAAATAAGTCATGTTATGAAAAAGGCACCTGCACTTGAATGTTTATAGCAGCACAATTCAGAATTGCAAAAATGTGGACTCAACCCAAGTGCCCATCAATTAATGAGTGGATTAAAAAAATGTGCTATATGTATACCCTGAAATACTACTCAGCCATAAAAAGATGAATTAATGCCTGTTTGCAACAATTTGGATAGAACTGGAGACCATTACCCTAAGTGAAGTATCTAAAGAATGGAAAAACACAAACATTACATGTGCTTCTTATTAAATTGAAACTAACCAATGAGCACACATGTGCACAGGGTGAAAAAAGGGCTCAGTGAAAATCAATCAGTGGGGAGGAGGGAGGAGGTGAAGAATGAAAACCTTCTTAATGGGAACAATGAACACTATCTGGGTGATAGGCACACTTATAACCCTGACTCAAGCATTACAAAAGAGCTCCTTGTAACCAAAAACATCTGTACCCCCATAATATTTTGAAATTTAAAAAAAATCTACATGATTTTGCTTTAAATGTGTCTTTTTAAAGAAAAATACAAATGTCTGGGTTCTCTGTTCCATTGGTCTATTTCTCGATTTTTGTGCCAGTACTATGCTGTTTGCTTACTATAGCCTGGCAGTGTAGCTTAAAGTCTGGTAAAGTGATGCCTCCAGATTTACTTACTTACTTACTTACTTATTTATTTATTTATTTATTTATTTATTTATTTAGCTTAAAGCTGCTTTGGCTATTCGGGCTCTTTTCTGGTTCCACACAAAGTGTAGAATTAATTTTTCTAGATCTGTATAAAATGACATTAGTATTTTGATGGGGATTTCACTGAATCTGTAAATCACTTTGGGTAGTATGGACATTTTAACAACGTTGATTCTGTTGATCCATGAGCATGATATGTTTTTCCATTTGTTTACATCATCTGCAATTTCCTTCCTCGTGATTCATAGTTCTCTTTGTAAAGATCTTTCACCTCCTTGGTTAAATATATTCCTCTATATTTTATTTTCTCTGTAACTATTGTGGAAGTCTGTAACTATTGTAACAGACTTACTGTAACTCTGTAACTATTGTTGGTATATAAGAATGCTACTGTTTTGTGTTCATTGATTTTGTAGCCTGAGACTTTGCTGAATTTATTTAACAATTCCAGAAGTCTCTTGATGGAATTTTTGGGATTCTCTAGATATAAGATCAAATCATCAGCAAAGAGTGATAGCTTGACCTCCTATTTCCCCATTTTGATACCCTTAATTTCCTTCTCTTGCCTGTTTACTCTGTCTAGGACTTCCAGTGCTATGTTGAATAGAAGTGGTGACAGTGGGTATCCTGTCTTGTTCCAGTTTTGAGTGGGAATGCTTTCAACTTTTCCCCATTCAGTATGTTGTTGGCTGTTGGTTTGTCATATATGGCTTTTATAATTCCAGTATGTTCCCTCTATGCTTATTTTGTTAAAGAGTTTTTGTCATAAAAGGGTGCTGAATTTTGTAGAATACTTCCTCTGCATCTATTGAGATGATCGTATTTTTCCTTGATCTGTCATGTAATAGGTGACTTTAAACTTTTGCATTTAATGTGATTTCTGATATAGTCTAACTTGTTTCTGACTTCTTAATTTTTCTAGTTATTATATATTTTATTGTCCTTTTCCCTGCTCTACGACCTTCTACTGAGTTTATCAGACTTTCTTTACTTCTGCATTTTCCTCAGTACTGATTTTGACATCAGTCTTTCTATTTCTGAAGGTGTAGTGTTTACCTTTATTCTTTCTGTTGTGCTTGTGACAGTGGGGTTTTGTTTTATCATTAGTTTTCATAATTCATATTTACACTATGAAAGTATAAAGTTAATTGGTACCTATGACTTCTTGCTTAAAATACACAGACAACAGAAATCTTTAAATCTATTCAATCATGTTGGCCCCACCACACTCACAACTTTGGTGACATTATTGTCTAGCACTATTTACATCTCTAATTCCAGCTTTCGAGGACATGCACATGCAAGGCCTTCTTATTTTGTGAGCTCATACCTTACTCATGGGACTTCGATAAGTCCAAAATCTCACAGTAGTTTACAGGAATTTACTATCTGTCCAAGATCCTAATCCATAGCCTTGACCAAAAGAGGATCATGGCATTAATCAAATAATAGTTGACAGTAAAACACTTCATTTCACCAAAGGCGAAATAGGGTTTCCTGCACACCTAGAGATTGTCTACTTACAGGAATTTGAAATGTTTCGTGGCTTTCTGAACACATAATGAGGAATGCACTTGATCCTACTTCAATTAAGGATTTATTTGAGATACAGGAGACAGTACATTTTAACTTGAGGTAAAAATAAGAAAAAGAACACGCTGTTCAATATAAAAAATAAATTGAGCTTTAGGAGATTTTGGTGTTCCTCTGACCTAGAAATGGAATAATATTTATTGGTTCTGTTGACTGGAATTGTACTCTAGGTGTGTTTTATATGTATCGGTATATGTTTTCAGTTTGAACCTTCATATAGAACTTATTTCTACTCTGGGGTCTACAGTGTATTAGCATTTTGACCTCAAGCACAATATTTAACCTTTGTTCAGCTTAGTTTCTTTTATATACTAAAAGGTGACAATAGTTGCCCTTGGTACTTTGCCAAATCTCAAAAAATAATGTAGGATAGTGATTTCTGGAATATAAAATATTATGCAAATATAAAGAATTATTACTAAACAGAAAAGTACTGGAAAACTGCATGTGACTTTGGTCATAGTCCTGATGCACCATCTTGTCAGGGATGCAAAAAATATAAAATCAGAGGATACTGGATATTTTTAATGTCCTCCAAACATAATATATTTGCTGTACAATGGTGGTGAAAGCTGAAAAATATCAATGCACCAAGGATGCTAGGTCATTTTTGATGGCTTTACAATTTACATCCAGTACAAAAAACTGGGGATGGAATTTATCTTATATAGACTAAAAATCTAGATAGATCAAAAATTTAAGGGAAATATAAATTTAGAATAATTCTGTTTTATGTTGAAAGAGTGAGCAAGGAAGAATTTCCCTCTAATGGGGTGCCACTTAAGAAGTTAAATATAAAGAAAAATGTATCAAAAAGTGATTAAACAGTGGTACATACAGCAAACAGCAGTGGTATCTTTGGCTACTCCAATCTAAATCACTGATTAGTTCCCTTTAGTTATGAGACTCTGATTCAGTAATTAAAGGAGTTATATAGTTTTTGTCCAAGTGTACATTTCTTATACCAATTTCATTTTGACATTCACAATAGGATGAAATGCACCAGAGTTTAACCATAATTTGAGGAAGATTTAAGAATAGAAGACACATAAATTTAGTAACTGCTATGACCAGACAAGGTGAAAACTCATCACCCAAAATATCTCTTTTAATCTTCATGACAGTCTTCTCAGGTAGGCATTGCTATTCCTATAAGTAAACTGAGATTCAAAGGATTTCAATAACTTTTTTTTGTTTACCAGGCTGAAATGTAAACTCATGTCTATCTGATGCAAAAATCATGTTCTCTTTCTGTAATTGAGAGACCTAAATAGAAATATGAGGAATTCTTCTAGGACATCTGTGTATTACACAAATGGAATCTGAAAAATTGACTATGTAGTATGATTTTAGAGGGAATGACTGTGCTTTCAAACACCTCTATTAGCTATAATTCCAATTCCTGGAAAAGATTCATTTAAAAAACAGGTAGCAAAGAGGTTTCATTTAAACACCAGTTCTGATCAGTTACTAGTAATTACCTATAGCACTGTGTTGAGAAAGCTTGAGGATAGCACCTCCAGCCTCAGCAGGAAAGAGTGTTACGATCAGTCCTTGATAACTGTTGTCATAAGTGCAAAATTTCTGTCATCATGGAACCACCCATTTATTAAAAGTTAACATCAGCTGTTAGTAATCCAATTCCCTTGGGCAGAGGCCTACATTCAGCCCCATCATTTCTTATACCTCATTCTGAGAAGAAGTTCAAGCGATCTTATCCTAGAGAAGTATTTGATAGTCAGAAGTGAGAAATTTTTGGAGCACTGTATTCATGGGGAAGAAAGAGCAAAGCACTGGGGAGAATGGTGGGAAAGTTCAGGCACTTAATGATGCTCTATTCATTTCATGAATGTGTCCAGAGTGACATTGTTTAAAATCAACAAAGGTTAATGACAAAGCTATCTTGGATGGTTTCATCATTGGTTCATTGGTGTTATTTAGAGTTATATAGGTACCTAAAGTTTTATCAAAATGAAAATTGGTATATTAATTAGAATTTTCTTCTGTTTGAGCAATGAAATTGTTTTATACTATTTGCTAGGATCAGAAGGAATTAATCCAAACAGTGGTGCATTGCTAGAAGAAAATCATAAAACTGTGTGTACATTTTTATACTCAAGAAGTAAGGCAGGAGAGTAGGAAATCAAGTCTAGGTGGAAAGGATAGCAAAAAGAATTTAATCAGAGTTAGTTAGCCCCTATCAATGAGCATCTCTTAAAGGCAGTTCAGGAGAATAAAATGTAAGGTGGCTTAGGACAAAATTTGAGAATAGTTTTTAAGGATCAGCATAAAATCAAATATCCCAGCAAGATTCCAACAAGTATGAGGAATCAAATTAGGATGCACTGTGTCCTACTGGCTATTTTTTTTTTTAACACTGAGACTTGACAAAACAGATACTATAAGTTCAGTCAATTTTGTCAATCTATACGTTGTTTTAGTCCAACAGTTAGATCTTTTCTATGAGTTGATAGATTTGATCAAATGTAACATTTGATTATATTTCATACCAGTACAGTCTAGTTTATAAGGTAAATCTTTGCTGCTTTTCTTTATTTTCTATCACTAATAGGGTATGCACATTTGAAAATTATGTTTTCAGTATAATCATTCAAATAATTCATATAAGCAAAATTAGATTTGATATGATTTCCCATGGGAAATAAGAATATGAAGTGAGCTCCCTTTTACTAATCTCATTTTGCCCTTAGCCATTACACAATTGAACAAGTAATATCTCCAATATCTTCACAAAATTTAATTGGCTCAGTAATGGCAACTTCATAATATTTGTAGAATGCCCTTTCAAGGTGGTGAGTATCCTCAGATATGTCAAAGTGAAGTATGGACCTTGGAGAGTTCTGGTAGAGTGAGAGAATAAGGTCTCATAGATCAGTAATCAAGTAAAAAACCCAAGGCAAATAAACCCTATGCTTATTACAAGGCTTGAGGAATCACAGAATTTTGAGAAATGCCTGGTATAGTAGAGTTGTTGTTTAGCCACAGACAAGGCCAAGCGCATGGGCAGGCACCTCTGAGCTGAGAGATAACAGTAAACAAGTAATAACAAATGGCTTCAAATGAGAATAAATAATGTCTATGTGGTATTTTACTGTTCCAAAAGCCCCTTTTCAAAATGTTTTACTTTATGAATAATACAATATTTGCAAAATGCTCAAAGAAATCTAACTTAAAATAGTGTTTTTCTTAATCAAATTTGAATTTTTTAAGGGCAAAATTCTGCAAAGTTGCTGTCAGAGAGATACCTCCAGATGAATTAAATGGTTTAAACTTACTATGGACAATTTGGCAGTGTGCATGATAATTTAAAATGTTCATAGTCTTTGACCCAGTAATTCCACCTCTGGGAAGTGGCCTAGAGAAATACACTAAAATGCAATGAAATATTTATACATAAAGATTTTCATTGAGTAATTATATATAAGAGCAACAAAAAGCCAGGAAGGATCTAAATAACCAAGTATTAATTAAACAAATTAATAGCTTAAATACGTAGCCTTTAAAATATTACAAAATATTTCTAAAGTCCTAAAAAATTATCATAAAACATTAAGTCAAAGTGAAGAATACAAAATTGTATATTTAGAATCATCTCAACTATATAAAAAATACATCAAAAAAGGAAAATGCATCAACATCAATAGCAATTTACTCAATATAGGTTGCATATAAGTTATTTTTAACTTGGACTTTATACAGTTCCATATTTACCAATATCATGTAATAAGTATGCACTTTTTCAATAATAATGAGTAGTTTGATATGTATTATTGCATTTGACTAAAAATCAGATTTAGTAAGTGCTGTAAACTAAATATTTGTGTCTTCCCCAGTATTCATATGTTAAAACATAATCCCTGATGTGATAACATTTGGAGGTGGGACCTTTAGGAGATGATTTAGGTTATAATGGTGGAGCCCTCATGAATGGGATTAGTGCTCTTATTAACGAGACTCCAGAGAGACTCTATGCCCCTTCTACCATGTGAGGACACAGTAAGAAGACTGTCATCTATGAACAAGGAAGCAGGCCCTCACCAGACACCAAATATACTGGCACCTTGATCTTGGACTTTCCAGCCTCCAGAACGATGAGAAATAAATTTATGCTGCTTGCAAGTCATCCAGTCTGTAATGTTCTGTTATGAAAGCCTGAATGGACTAAGAAATAAGAAATTAGTACTGAGAAATACGGGTAGTGCTACAGAAAATACCTAAAAATGTGGAAGCAGCTTTGGAACCAGGTAATAGGGAGAGGCTGGAAGGGTTTTTAGGTACATAGTAGAAAGAGCCTACATTGCTATGAATGAACCTTTAAATGTAACTCTGGTGAGGGCCTAGAAGACAAAGAGGAGAACTATAGAGAAAGCCTTAACTTTCTAAGAGAATAACTAAGTAATTCTGAACAGAATACTGGTAGAAATATGAACAGTAAAGACTATTCTGATGAGGTCTCAGACAAAAATTAGAAACATTTATCGGAAACTGAAAGAAGGGCCATCTTTGCTATAAAGTGACAAAGAACTTGGCTAAAGTATGTTCATGTTCTAGTGTTTTGTGGAAGGTAGACATTGCTAGCAATAAAGTTGGACCTTTAACTGAAGCTATTTCTAAGCAAAGTATTAACAGCGCAGTTTGGCTCCTCTTGACTGCTTATGGTACAATATAAGAAGAGAGAAATGACTTAAAGATAAAATTGTTAAGCAAGAGGGAAGCAGAACCTAAAGATTTGGAAAATTCTCAATCTATCCATATTGCAAAAAAATGAGAACACCAACTATGGCCAAATGACCTCTTGAATAGGAAATTGGTATGGATCAGCATGTCAACTGAAACCAGGAGCTCTTTTCCAAGACAATGGAAGTATAACCAAAAGGCAATTAAAGAGACAATAAAAGATGCCAGTCTCATCACAAGCCCAGTGTGCATGTGCTTAGTGGCAGAGAAGTTTCAAGGGAAAGGTTACTGGTGTCTGTATGACCTCAGCATGTCCTGCCCAGTGCCACCTCACATTATGGGCTCTGATTCCCACAGTCCAACTATATTCTCTTTGGACACCCAGGTATGGCTTTGGTGGACTCCTGTTCAGCATAGGCCATGGTGGCCAACCCTCTGGAGATTGCAGGCAACAAACTTTGGCTTCATTTCGAAGTGCTGGTGCAGAGAATGCACAAGCCTGGGAGTCATTACTACCTCCAACAAGGTTTGAAAGGAAAACTCAGGAAAACCAGGGAAGTGGAGCCCAGACATACAGACACTGAGAGTCATCTCATGGCCATGGAGTGATATTGCCACCCCAGTAGGGCTGAAAGGCAGAATATCAGGCCAATATCTAGTGGCATTTGCTCAGTTAGGTTTTGGACTTACATGGGACCTCTGATTCCTTTCTTCTTTCCTGTTTCTCCCTTTTGAAATGGAAATTTATACCGTATGCCTGGTCTACCATTGTATTTTGGAAGCAAATAACTTGCTTGGCTTTTGCTATATGAGAACACAGTGAGAAGACAGCCATCTATGAATCAGATAGTGGGACTTCATCAGACACTAAATCTGCCAGCATCTTGATCTTGAATTTTCCAACCTCCAGGACCATGGAAAATACCTTCATAATCCACCCAGTCTATGGTATATTTATTATAGCAAATGGACAGAGTATTAAGATTATTTCTATTTTATAATGACAACACAGAGATACAGAGAAATTGAGTCATCCAAGGTCAGGGTGCCTGCAATTTGCAGAGCTGAGATTTAAGTCCATATTTTGTGATTTCTCATCCAATATCTCTTCTTCTATCCCACACTGCTTCTTTCAAAAACAGAATAGAAAAGAGGCAGGTATAGTAACAGTAGCTTATGCAAGTTAATAAACAGAGGAGTAGTTTAATAAGATGCTAGACACAAAAGTGTCTAGAGCTTATCACTCAAAATAATAGATTTTTCCTAAATTAAAGTTTTGGTTTTCATGTCACCTCCATATCAGATCTTTTATACAATTTAACCTGTCTCTAGTGTATAAGTTAAAGAAAACGATCTTTAATTTTCCCAGGGTGCACCTTCTTTTTTAAATATTACAAATATCTTTTTTTTATTTATTTCAGTATATTATGGGGGCACAAACATTTTGGTTACATCTTGTTCAGTTACCCATTTGGGGGCTTTTTTTTTTTTTTTTTTTTTTTTTGCCCAAACTAAGGATGTCAAAATAATGAATGAAATTCTTTTTAAATTGTTCTATTTCTTCAAACCCTGGATATGTGTGCTCACTCTCCTTCCCTAATAATAAAAGTTTCTTTGCTCATTATGTGTATTGTTGTATATTTTAAACCATTCTCTCTTTTAATACACATTCAGAAGGAATAAGAAGGAAAAAAAAAGATATAAGCTTGCTGAAAGCACTTAAGAAAATAAGCTATGAATTTTTTTGAAGCCCCAAGGAAGTAGTGCCAACAATGAAATTTGCAAGATATGCGTTATCTTTCAATTTTAAAACTTCTGGATTCATGGTGGGGGTTAGAAGGCATAAGCCTCATTCAGTTGTAATCTTGGTCTTATTTTCCTGAAATTTATCACTTCTAAGTTAATTTTAGGGTCTGAAGAAACATCATATATTATACCATTCACATAGAATAGACCCCTTTAGGTCATCTGCCTACTTCCAAAGAGATCACTACATTGGGGTGGGAGGATAAGGGGGGAGAGGTACACTGAGCTATTTGGCCTATGCCAGCAACCTCAATCTGATTCTACTGCACTCACCAGCCTCTGCCTACTGGCTGATCCCACCATAAAACCACCTACCAATGGAGAAGAATTTGCACCAAATATTGAATCCACCCTTTATAAATAAAGGGTTGCAAGGTGAGAACTGGGGTAAGGTCCTAAAAACTCTACAAGGGCATAGGCCTAGCTAAAAATAATGGTAATAATTAGTCACTCTCCCCTTGTTTGCTTCTCTCTAATTGCTAATCTGAAATCACATAGTTGGTAGTCATAAAGATTCTTAATTCCTTCTGTAGATAAAATCACCTTTTTAAAAAAAAAACTTTATTGAAGTTTAATTTACATACTATGCAATTAATCCATTTTAAGTGTACAATTAAATTACTATTAGTAAATTTACCAAGTTGTACAGGTATTCACACAAATTAGTTTAAGAACATTTCCTTCCCCCTATTGAGACCCTTAATTCCCATCCCTAACTACAGGGACCCACTAATCTGCTTCCTGTTTCTATAGATTTGCCTTTTGAAACCTAAAGGCAGTTTCTAAGATATCTTCCAGGCCCCATATTCCAGTGAATTGGCTGAAGCACCCAGACTACTGACCCATACTAATAAACTTTCTCAACTGGAATTTTGACCCCAGGAACTGAAGCAACAAAAGATGATTTCTACCTGAACCAAGCCAATTAGCAAACCTAATTGCCTAATCCTTAGCCTGCCAAATTATCCTTAAAAACCGTGTCTCCCAAATTCTCAGGGAGGCGAGTTTGAGAAATTTCTCCTATATCCCTGCTTAACGCTCTATGGAATTAAACCCTTTCTTAATTGCAACTCCGACTGTCTCAGTGTATTGGCTCTCCTCTGGGCAGCAGGCAATACATCCCAGTTGTTGGCAACAATATCTCCATAAATTATGACCTAGAGCAGATGCTCAAGAACTGAATGAGTTAATGTTATGTTTGATCTGGAAACCTATATCAGATTCACACTTTAGATTCTCCATCAAACTAAGATGAATTTTAGTGAATTAAATCTGTACTCATATCAAAGTAGTGAAGTACAGACTGTATCCTTGTTTCCTTGAACAAATATTTGAGCACTGTGTGAACACAACGGGTCTGTACTCCAGGCTCCTCGAAGAGGTTAAGTGCAAAAATTCACGAGAGAGGTCTTAGTTGTGCATGAATGTTCAGGAGTAATTTCAAGACAGTTGAAATCGTGTGTGCATTTACCTGTCAAAAAGCCTGCTATTACATGTCTACCTCTGAATTATAACATTGGGCCATTAAGATTCACAAGGTGCTAGAAGATTTATAAACAAAAAGAAAAAAAGAAATGTGTTATATTAAAAAGCCTGGAAGTAAGCATTTTCTCAATGAATTGTCTAAAGTCTATATTCTTCATTGATTGAAATCAAACTTTCTTGATCTATACAGAGAAACTTACATCTATAAATTGATATTTCAGGTAGTAGGGTTTTTAGGTACTCTTGAGGGATAGTTGAAATGGTCTGCCTATTGGAGTTTCTTTAGGACCAAACAGTAGAAGTTATGAAAGAAGACATAGTTTGAAATAATGGATTTGACTCATCTGATAAAACATTTCTAAAATCAATAAAGGGAAAGCTCAAAGAATAAATTAAGAAAATGCAGTAGCCAATTGTAGTCAATATACTTTGAGGTTGCATCTTGTTACATAAAGCATAAGAGTTTTTATGCACAATATCTGCTGCATCCAACGGAAGCTATTTGCATGAACTCTTTATTTTTTAAAGTCTGAAGGTGGATCTTAATAACTTTGGAGAAAAAGAAGACTACATTACAGTTACCATGAACACTTACTTTTAACATTAAGAAAACATCTCCCCTTATCTTTTTTTTCCTTCTCATTCCTTCTGAATGTGTATTAAAAGACAACTTACATTACTATCTGTCTTGTAGACCCTCCATTCATAGCAAGGCAGAACCTTTTGCATATATTGATCAAACTCCCAGGGACAGTGTTCCATAGAAAATGGGCCTACTACTACCTTTTTGACCGACACTTCTGACGTTTACTTAATGCCTATTCTAGACCAGGTACTTTAGTATGCAATAAACATGCAGAGAGAAATGTGGTCAGACCCTTGCCATCATAAGACTCTCAATTTGAGGACAGAGACAACCTTACCAAACAAGTTAATATACTGGAATGTAGAAGCTCATGTAAGCTCATTGTTCCTTGGGATGTCAGGGGAGTATTATAAGGAGGTTGTATTTTAGCTGTGTCTTAAAGGATATGTAAGAAGTTGCCACACTGAGGAAAGTTAGAAAAGAGGAGGAAGAAAGTCAAATCAGGAGGATCATATTGTACAAGGGTACCAGCATACAAAAATTAGTCCTAGAGATTCCTGATATCCTTATATTGCAGATGTGATATGTGCTGGCTGGAAAAGAGACATGACCATGACCTGACACATCTCACAAAGTGAAAAATGTCACTCTCAATTAAGTGTTATTGCCATTTTGTACTGCCATCCATTATGCAAATAGAAAATGTCATGACATTAAGAATTTCTCAAACACTCCATCCCCAACCTTATCTCCTTTTACTTTCATGAATCCTTAGATTTTTAATACAGATTGGATGAACAGTCCCATACTGTGATGCACCAATATATTTAACATCATGGAGCAGTAGGAAACACTCAGATACACAAAGAAGGAAATGTTCTTCCCCAACCATTTCCTCATGTGAGTGCCCTTCATTCTCAGAGTCCTCTAGAAAACTAACTTCTTAACATTACCCACCTGATTTGAATATCTACTCATTTAGTACATTTAGCTGCCTTTAAAAATTCATAATATTTAAAACATAGCAAGAGAGATAGCAGGCAAAACTGTGCTAGTAGGAAATACAACAGATATGTACAACTATTGCCATTTATTTTACTATGATAATGAAACACGACATTAAAATCAACAAAATAATATAAATCAGGATGGGGGCAGGATGGCCAACTGGAGATATTGTTCACCAGATTGCCTCAAATAGAGGAAGAAGTTTCAGGTGAGAAAGCACAACCCTGGTGAAATACTCAGGGAAAGGAGCCAGAATCTATCCTTACCAAAGATCCCATGGGAATAGGTGGCAAAACAGAACAAGAAGGGGCAAAATGTTGGTGGAGATCAACCCCCAAGGGATACAGAACCTGGCAGAAAGGGTAGGTAGTAGTGTTTACTTTTCCTCCCCTCACACCTATGGCAGTCTGCTAGCTCCCGATCTGTCAGAGAGCCTTCCTGCCCTGATGAATCTAGGTGCTGCTGCCACTGGTGACCTGAGAACTTCTTGGGAACAGAGGACCAGGCTGCAGGCCTGTGTAGGGTCACTTGCCCTCATCATTGATCCAAGCTGAGGTGGTAGCTGCCATATTGCCTGTGCATATGCCAGGTGCCTCTATCCAGCTAGGGAAAGCACAGCCCTTCAGTTTCCCTGTCACTGGATCCTACATGAAAATTCCCCAACACTCACTTGGACCATGACAACCAGAATGGAATGGGGAGACACAGGAGAGTAGCAGCATTCCTAGAGTTCTGACCCATGCAGGTGGGTCACCCTAAGGGGACTGGGAAGGGAAGTTAATGCTTTTTAGGACAGATTAAGGCAGAATGCACACTCTCCTGCACCAGAGAGCCCCTGGCTCCTGATCCAAAGTTGTCTGCACTTCTCTGAGTGGAGACGCTCCACATCATTAGAGCTCATCTCCTCCTTTTCCCATCCTCTGCCCACTCACACACTGGCAGCCACAGATGAAATGTTGTTTCTGCTTCAGACTGGTGAGTTTTCTACAGGGGATTTTCAACCCAGGGCACTTGGGAGTGATTGCTCCTCCTCAGACAGTGATTGTCATGCTCAGGCTGGCTGATTCTGCTCAAGCCCAGGAGGGCTCTATAGGAGACAATTAAACCAGGGCACTTGGAGCAGCTTCCCTGAATCAGACAGAACACCTGTCTCACCCAGGCTTCCATGGAGCTTGGTGCTCACTCCCTTCCCTCTAGAAACAAACAGCAAGCACTTTAGTGTGCCCCAAAGACAAAAGCCACTGCCTCCTCTGACACAGGGTGAGGCTAGGAGTCCTGTCTCTGAACTGCAAGCTGCCTGTCTCTTCTGAGAGGATCCTGCCCTCCCTAGAGTCAACTCCCTTACACAATCATACCTCCTCCACTGGAGAATTTCAGCCACAGCCCACACCCAGTCTGGTAGCCTTACACACAGTGGGTTGAGCTTCCTAAATCACCTCTGCTGCAGCTAAGCCAGAGTGGGAAGTGAGAATCTGGTTGCATTTGTGCCCCTGGAGGGCAGAGGCAATTGTCAGTGCTGAGACAGAGGCATGAGCAGCTTGTATGTCCCACAGCTGGTCACCTCTGCTAATGTCCTCAAGAGATGTCTGCCCCTCCTGTCACAAGTTCACAATGCCTACACCCTTCTCATGTCTAGGCATTGTTCTGGAGCAGGAGAGCACACCACCCCTCACTATCAGAGCCAGCACCTGAGCCAAGGGAGGCTTAAGTGCAAGTTTGCCATATCAGTCTCAGTCTGGTTTTCCTAGGATCCAAGCCCACCATCCATGGGTCTGGGAACTGGGGATTATCTGACCTAGTCTGCAACCACTGGCACCTGAACATTCTTCTAGTAGTCTAAGGTCCAACCAACCCAAATTGTCATATACCTTCTCAGACCACAATTGAATAAAATTAAAAATCATTTCCAAGAGGAACTCTCAAAACCACACAAATACGTGGGAATTAAACAACCTGCTGCTGAACAATCCTTGGGTCAATGATGAAATCAAAAAGGAAATCAACTTTTTTTTCAAAGTGAATGACAAAAGCAACACAAGCTACCAATATCTCTGGGATACAGCAAAAGCGGTGCAAGGAGAGAAATTGATACTATTAAATGCCTACATCAATAAGACAGAAAGATACATATTAACAACCTAATGTCACATCTCAGGGAACTACTAATAGAAAAAACAGAACAAACCAAACCCAAAGCTAGCAAAGGGAAAAAATAGTGAATATCAGAGCAGAACTAAACAAAATGGAAACCAAAAGAAAAAATGCAAAGGATCAACAAAATGAAAAGTTTTTTCTTTGAAAAGACAAACCAAATCAATTGATCATTACCTAGATTAACCAGGAATAGAAGAGAAAGTATTCAAGTAAACTCAATCAGAAATGAGAATTATAAAAGATACTGCAGAAATACAAAACATCATTCGAGACTACTATGAAAACTTCTATGCATACAACCTGTAAAGTCTAAAGGAAATGGATGAACTTTTGTAAATACACAACCTCCTGAACTTGAATCAGGAAAAAATAGAAATCCTGAACATACCAATACTGAGAAGTGAGATTGAAACAATAATAAAAACTTCTTTTCAATTAAAAATAAAAAAGACCAAGACCATACAGATACACAGCTAAATCCTACCAGACCTACAAAGAATGGGCTTCTATCCTACCAAAACTGTTCCATAATATCAAGAGGAAGGGAATGCTTCCTGAATCATTCCATGAAGCCAGTATCACCCTCATACCAAAACCAGGAAAAGATGCACACAAAATGAAACTACATAACAATATCCCTCATAAATATAAAAGCAAAAATCCTCAATTAAATAATAGTAATCCTAATTCAACATCATATGAAAAAGAAAATTCACCATGATCAAGTGAGTTTCATCCCAGTTATATAAAGATGGTTCAACACATTCAAATCAACCAATGTGATTCACCTCAAAAAAAATAATATGGTCATCTCAATATATGCAGAAAAAGCAGTCAATAAAACCCAGCACCCATTCATGTTAAAAACTCTGAAAAATCTTGGAATAGAAGGAACATGTCTCCAAATAATAAAAGTCAAATATGACAAGACCAAGGCCAACCTCACACCAAATGGGGAAAAATAGAAAGCATTTATTCCAAGAACCAGAAAAAGACAACGGTGCCCACTGTCATCACTTTTATTCAAGATAGTATTGGAAGTTCTAGCCAGAGCAATCAGGCAAGGAAAAGAATTGAAGGGCATCCAAATTGGGAAAGAGAGGATCAAACTATCCTTTTTTGCTGATGATATGATCTTATATCTAGAAAACCCTAAAGACTCCAACAAAAGACTCCTAGAATTGATGCATAAATTCAGCAAAATCTCAAGTTCCAAAATCAAAGTACACAAATGAGTAACATTTCTATATACTGATAACAGTCAAGCTGAGAATCAAATAAAAGACTCAAAACCATTTACAATAGCTACAAAGAAAATAAAATACTTAAGAATGTACTTAACAAAGGTGGTGAAAAATACCTACAAAGAAAACTACAAAACACTAGTGAAAGTAATCATAGATGAAACAAAGAAATGGAAAATCATCCCATGCCTATGGATTGGTAGAATCACCATTGTCCAAATGTCCCCACTGCCCAAAGTGATTTACAAATTTAACACAAGTCCCATAAAAATGCCAACATTTTATTTCACAGACATAGAAAAAATAATCCTAAGCTTCAACTGTAACCAAAAAAGAGAGAAAATGGACAATTCCATCTTAAGCAAAAGGAACAAATCTGGAGGCATCACATTAACTGACTTCAAATTATACTACAAGGCAATAGTAACCAAAACATCATTACACTTGTATAAAAGTAGAGGCAGGCCAATGAAACAGAATAGAGAACTCAGAAATAAAACCATATAGCTACAACCCACCTGATCTTTAACAAAGCAGAAAAAAAAACATACACTGGGGATAAACACACTATTCAATAAATTGCGCTGGGAAAATGGTTAGTCAAATGGAGAAAAATGAAGCAGGAACCCTATATCTCTTCCCATATACAAAAATTAGTTGAAGATGGATTGAAGACTTAAATGTAAGGCATGAAACCACAAAAATTCTAGAATAAAATGTAGGAAAACCTCTTCTAGACATAGGCCTAGCAGAGAATTTATGACTAGGACCACAAAGGAAAATACAGCAACAACAAAAATAAACCAATGATACTTAATTAAACTTAAAAAGCTTCTGCAAAGCAAAGCAAATAATCAACACTGTAAATAGACAACCTAGAGAATGAGAGAAAATATTTGCAATCTATAAATCTGACAAAGGACTAATATACCGAATCTATTAATACAAGGAACTCAAACAAACTAGAAAGAAAAAAACAGACAAATCCACCAAAAAATTGGCAAAGACATGAAAAATTTTTTTTCGAAAGAACATAGACATATGAAAAAATGTTGACCATCAATAATTATCATGGAAATGCAAATTAAACCACAATGAGATGCAACATTACCCCTGTTTGAATGGCCATTATTAAAAAGCTGAAAATAAACATATGCTGGTATGGATGCAGAGAAAGAGGAACATTTACTGTTGGTGAGACTACAAACTAGAACAAACCCTATGGAAAACACTATAGAGATTCCTCAAAGAGCTAAAAGTAGAACCATTATTTGATACAGCAGTGCCACTACTGCCCATCCATTCAAAGATTAAAAAAAATAAATATTTAGGAATAAATTTAACAAAAGACATGAAAGACTTATACAAAGAGAATTACAAAACACTAAAAAAAGAAATTGTAGAAGATGGAAAAAGATGGAAAAATCTACCTTTCTCATGGATTGGTAGAATCAATATTGTTAAAATGTCAACATTACCTAAAGTGATCTACAGAATAAATGCAATCACCATCAAAGTACCATCATCATTCTTTACAGACCTAGAAAAAATAATTCTTCACTTTGTATGGAACCAGAAAAGACCTCATATAGCCAAAGCACTCTTAAGCAAAAAGAACAAACTGGGAGGCATCAGTCTTCTAGACTGCAAGCTGTACTATAAAGCAATAATAATCAAATCAGCCCTTTATCGGCACAAGAACATGATCATTGATCTTTGGAACAGGAATGAGAATCCAGAGATGAAACCATTTGCATATGGCAACCTAATCTATGATAAACCAGACAAAAATATACATTGGGGAAAAGAATCTCTTTTCAATAAAAGGTGCTGAGAAAACTGGACAGCTACATGCAGAAAAATGAAACTGGATCCCTACCTCTCACTTCTCACAAAAATACACTCAAGATGGTAAACAGACCTAAAACTGAGGCAGGAAACCTTAAGAATCCTAGAAGAGGATGTTGGGAAGACCCTTTCAGACATCGGTCTAGGCAAAGAATTCTTGAAGAAGACCCCCAAAACAATCAATGCAGCAACAAAAATAAACAAATGGGATCTGATCAAATTAAAAAAACTCCTGCACAGCCAAAGAAACTATCACTAGAACAAATAGACAACCTACAGAATGGGAGAGAGACTTTGCTCTGTACACTTCCAATAAAGGTCTGATAACAAGAATCTACCTAGAACTCAAAATAATTAACAAGAAAAAATCAAAGAAGCCCACTTATAAATGGGCAACAGAAATGAACAGAAACTTTTCGAAAGAAGACAGAATTAATGGCTAGCAAACATATAAGAAAAAGTTCAACATCTCTAATCATTGGAGAAATGCAAATCAAAACTACAATGAGATACCACCTAACCCCAGTGAGATTGGCCTTTGTCAAAAAATCCCAAAACAACACATGCTGGTGAGGTTGTGGAGAGACTGGAACACTCTTACACTGCTGGTGGGACTGCAAATTAGTGCAACCTCTTTGGAAAAGAATTTGGAGATTCCTCAAAGAGCTAAAAATAGAAATACCATTCAATCCAGCAATAGCATTGTTAGGCATCTACCCAAAAGAGCATAAGACATTCTATAATAAAGACATCTGCACCCGAATGTTTATGGCAGCACAATTCACTATTGCTAGGTCGTGGAAACAACCCAAGAGCCCGTCAACTCATAAGTGGATTATTGAAATTTGGTATATGTTCACAATGGAATATTACTCAATTTTAAGAAACGACAGTGAGCTAGCACCTCTTATATTATCCTGGATTAAGCT
This sequence comes from Lepilemur ruficaudatus, assembly GCA_963574885.1. Lineage (NCBI taxonomy): Eukaryota > Metazoa > Chordata > Mammalia > Primates > Lepilemuridae > Lepilemur > Lepilemur ruficaudatus. Next base: position 31,686 of record CAUYRT010011726.1, read on the forward strand.
TGAGCCCATTTTTCGAAGTGAGGTGACACAAGACCGGAAGAATGGGCTCCACATGTACTCGCCATCAAACTGGTAGTGACTGATTAACACTATGGTGCTCTAATGGTGGTGGTGTTCACCAGGGATTTGGAGGTTGGGTGGGTAGACCCACATCTGAGGGATGCGGTGAGCATTGTGCAGGGGTGGGGCATGCTTGAAATGTAGTTGGGGATGGGAATTAGGGGTCTCAGTAGAGCGAAGGAAATCTTCTAAAACTGATTTATGTGAATATCTGTACAACTTGGTAAATTTACTAATAATCATTTAATTGTACACTTTAAAAAAAGAAAAAGAAATCATTTTATCAAAAGACACCTGCACTCATCTGCACCTGCAGCAAAATTTACAATTGAAAATATATGAAATCAACCTAAGTGTCCATCAGTTCAAGAATGGATAAAGAAAATGTGATAAACACACACACACTCACACACACACACACACACACACACAATGGAGTGCTACTCAGCCATTAAAATCAATGAGATAATGCGTTTTGCAACAACTTGGGTGGAACTGCATTCCATTATCCTAAGTGAAGGATATCCTAAGGAATGTGAAAATAAACAACACATGTCCCCACTAATAAGTGGGAGCTAAATCATGGGTACACATGTGCACAAAGAGACATAAAGGACATTGGAAATTAATAAGAAGGGAAGATGGCAACAAGTTGAGAGTTAAAAACTTACCTATTAGGTGAAATGAACACCATTCAGGTGGTGAGCACACTGAAAGCTCTGACGTAGTCATTATACAGTATATCCGTGTAACAAAAACATTTGTACCATCTTAATATTTTAGAATACAAAAATTAGATTATAAGATACAAACATTTTCAAAGAAAAATATAGGGAAATACATCATGCAACTCATAATTTAAAGAGAACAAGAGTGACTACAAATTTCTAACAAAATAAATTTTCAAAAGTTACTACAGGTATAATGGAACATTTTGTGATTACAAAAGAGCTGATTATTTAGAATTATATAAGAACTATAAACATACACACGTACAAATTAAAAAAAAACTAAAGCTTTCATGATTGAGGGAGAGTGGGAGAAATGAACAGTGTTAAAGATTTCAATTCTCCATTTTAAGTAATGGATAAAACTGCTAAGCAGGAGATAAATAAATAAATAAATAAATAAATAAATAAATAAATAAATATGAGTAATGCTACAACTAACTAGATATGTTAGATATCTATAGAACACTGCTTCAAACAGTAGCAGAATATGCTTAACAAGCACACATGAAGAATTCTCCATGATAGAACATATACTAAACTATATAACAAGCTTCAATATATTCAAAAAGTTTTAAATTGTACATAGTATTTCCTCTGAACACCTTGGAGAGCAATAAGAAATTAGTAACAAAAATAAATTTTGGTGATTATTGTATGTAGAAATTAAACAGCACATTTGTAAATAACCATTGGTCAAAGAAGATATCAAAATGGAAATTAATAAATACTTTCAGATGGAAGACAATGAAGACACAATATAACTAAACATACTGGATGCACGTAAAACAGTGCTTAGAGGGAAACTTTTAGCTGTAAATACCTACAGTGAAAAAGAAGAAAGATCTCAAAAACATAACCTAAGAGATTTATCTCAAGAGACAAGTAAAAGAATCACTGCAATTAAATAAAGAATACAAACACAGTGGAGAAAATCAACAAAGGCAAAAGTTGTTTCTTTGAAAAAAAAAACACAATTGATAAAAACTTCTAGTTAGACTGACCAAAAATAAGGAAGGATATCTAAATGTTATACATTTTTTTTTAATTGGGGGAAAACTACAAAGCATTTACAGTACAATGTTTACAGTCACAATTTGTAGAGAGCTGATTTCCCAAAATATATTACCACTCAAGTTGACTTATCTTGTTACATTCAAAAACCTACTCTGTCAAAGTAGTCCAGA
>CAUYRT010011730.1:0-10435 GCA_963574885.1 Lepilemur ruficaudatus
GTAATAAAAATTATTTAATACCGTTTATTGACTGCCTACTATATGCTAAGAGCTTTACAAATTTTTTTTTTTTTGAGACAGAGTCTCACTCTCTTGCCCAGGCTAGAGTGTCGTGGCGTCAGCCTAGCTCACAGCAACCTCCAACTCCTGGGCTCAAGCAATCCTTCTGCCTCAGCCTCACGAGTAGCTGGGACTACAGGCATGCGCCACCACGCCCGGTTAATATTTTCTATATATTTTTAGTTGGCCAATTAATGTCTTTATATTTTTAGTAGAGACAGGGTCTCGCTCTTGCTCAGGCTGGTTTCGAACTCCTGACCTTGAGCGATCTTCCCGCCTCGGCCTCCCAGAGTGCTAGGATGACAGGCGTGAGCCACCGCGCCCGGCCAGCTTTACAAATTTACTCCTGTTCACTCCTGTCCCAAGGGGCTGGCATTGCCATCTTCATTTTGTAGATGGGGAAGCTGAGGCTCAGGGAGGTGACGCACCTTACCCAGAGTCAGTCAGTAGGTTACCGTAAGGCACTGAACTCAGTTGTACAGTGCTGAAAGCCTTAGTATTTGTACATGCACCCTGAAAATATCCATCCCCCATAAGCAGATTTGTTTGACACATTTGGGTTGACACTATTCTCAACTTGGTGATTTGTAAATTTCATGTGCTCAGTTAAGCATTTGTAGAACATTCAGTTCCAGTCCCCTTTAGGATGGTAGTAGCTCTTCCAGAGGTCTCACACCAGTAGCCTGCGGGCTGAATTTGGAATGCACTTATTTGGTTTGGTTTTGTCTGGAGGGAGCTGGAGTTGGCAGGGTGTTTGCATTGAGTTGAGCATGAATGCCTTGAGGCGGGGCAGGTTCCCCCTTAGTCCCTGTCATTCCCTGTATCCTCATGTGCCTGCCTCACTCTTTGAGGTCGCCTGCGTGGTCCCTGATGGCATTTGGCTTTGGGGTGACAGAAGCCATGAAAGCAGGAAGTATTTCCTTGAGAATGTGTGTTCATTTGTGGATTTAGATGAGCTGACGTTAACGTATCGATTTTTGCTCCGAAATAAACATTGCTGGTGCTTACATTACTCAGTATGAAACAGTGAGTCGACTTTATTACCAATTCCCTTGTGATGTTTTTTTCACAGACAGAAGGCTTCCTGTGGGTGGAATTCCCTGCCTGGTTTGAGTTTGCTGAGTGTCTGCCTGCTGACCTGTGGCTGTAGTCATTATGGGGCATCTTCTCAAGGCCCGAACTTGGTTGATTGTAATATGCCCTGAAGTGACTTTGATCCTAAGGCTAAATCTAATGAAAAAAATGAAAGCAGTTTAGTTGTTGATAAGCATTAGGAGAAAAAAGGGGTGGGGGGAGGTCTGTGATCCTTTTTACTTTTCTTCCTTTCTTGCCTCCTTTCCATCCTGGTTAACTCTCTGGCTTTAGGCCGATTGCTTTCTGGCTCTTTGTGTTTTCTAAATTACCAAGAATGTTCAGGGCCACCAGGCCTGTAATCCTAGCACTCTGGGAGGCCGAGGTGGGAGGATTGCTCAAGGTCAGGAGTTCGAAACCAGGCTGAGCAAGAGCGAGACCCTATCTCTGCTAAATGTAGAAATTAATTGGCCAACTAAAAATATACAGAAAAAATGAGCCGGGCATGGTGATGCATGCCTGTAGTCCCAGCTACTCGGGAGGCTGAGGCAGGAGGATCGCTTGAGCCCAGGAGTTGGAGGTTGCTGTGCGCGAGGCTGACGCCATGGCACTCTAGCCTGGGCAACAGAGTGAGACTCTGTCTCAAAAAAAAAAAAAAAAAAAGAAGTGGCCTACAGAAAATAACCTGGACACCAGCACTTCCCTGCTGGTGTCAGGAGAGGAAAAGAGATTTCATCTACATGAGGACATTTTTGAGGGCTGGCTCAGGAGGAGGCCCTGTGAGCCGAAGACTTTTGGTAATGAGACATAGTCACACTTCAGCTTGATTCCCAACAGTGCATGGCAATTGAATTATAAAAGGCCATCCCTACAATATGGGTTATTTGATCACCGCTGGAGGTCATCCTCTATATTTTAAAACTGTAAGCCTGCTACTTTTGATAAAAAAAAAATTGATCTGTGTCAGCATAATGTGCTGGGAATGAGCACGCTTCTGATTTCAGCCCCACTGTGTCGTAGATGGAAGCGCAGACCGTGAGTGGTGATTATGGTTAATGGCCAAGAGAATCCCCGGATGGTGAGGTGTGCTGGAAAGTTCTGAGGACTCTGTTGGGAAGCCTGATCTACGTTTTCTGGAGGGGGAGGTGGGCCAGGGGGTCCTGATCTGCTTACTACATTGAACAGCTTAGATGATGGGTTTTTTTCTCAGCTGATTTTTGCAACCTAGCCTATTTCATAGAGGGAGAAGTACAGGAGGTAATTGGCAGGAATTAAAAGCTGTCCGTTTTAGAAATATTAAGGATTATCGTGGACAGTATTGGCAGAGGGAAGAGTGTTAAACAGCAGGAAGAAGAGGAGGGTGTTTTGTCGTTGCGTAGATTTTCTGTGTATACCACTTCTCAGTGTTTTTTATTGTGTGCTAGGCACGAGCTGGCAAAATATTCAATATTTGGCCTCTTCTGTTATTTTGAATTTATTTACAAGGAGTTTTCCTTTAGGGCGTGTTTGTTTATCTGTGGCATCTGGGTTTATTTTTTCTGTGTTAACTTTGATTGCCTCTCTCTCTTTAAAGTTGTGCTCATCTGGAGTTTGCATGTCCCATGAATAATAAGAATTTCAGATAGAGATAAGCCCTGGAGAGAAAGTAAAACAGGAATCCGACAGAGTGTGGTGGCGTGAGGGTAACATGTGACAGGGAATTCCTCTTGAGCCCCTTGGCAGAGGTGAGGTGTTTTTTTTTTTTTTTTTTTTTTTTTTTTTGAGACAGAGTCTCACTCTGTTGCCTGGGCTAGAGTGCCATGGCGTCAGCCTCACTCACAGCAACCTCAGACTCCTGGGCTCAAGTGATCCTCCTGCGTCAGCCTCACGAGTAGCTGGGACTACAGGCACACGCCACCATGCCCGGCTAATTTTTTCTGTATATTTTTAGTTGGCCAATTAATTTCCTTCTATTTTTCAGTAGAGACGGGGTCTCGCTCTTGCTCAGGCTGGTCTTGAACTCCTGACCTTGAGCGATCCACCTGCCTTGGCCTCCCAGAGTGCTGGGATTACAGGTGTGAGCCACCGCGCCTGGCCTCAGAGGTGAGGTTTTGAGTTGAGACACAGACAAGTCGGGCATATGGATATTGGGGATAAGAGCGTTGCCCACAAACCAAATGACAAGTGTCGAGGCCCCGAGGCAGGAAGGATCTTTGCGTGTTGGCGGAAGGTAATTGGGGTGGAGAAGGAGTGGCTCAAATAGGCTTAAAGGACATTGGAAATTCCCCAGGAGTCAGGGTGACCGTAAGGGAGGATTCAGGACTGGGTGACGGGAAACACCAGGTCTGCTGAAGATTTCAGCCTGAGTAATGCCTATAGCCTTTTGGTTGGCCCTTTCCAAAGAACAGAGTGTTCTGGATTTTAAACCCATCTGTGCTTTTGCTGTGAATGTGCCCACTTCGCTTCCAAAGTTGCCTATATTTCAATCACCGAAGCTTGACTGGCTGAGCTGTTACGAGGTCTGGGCAGGCAGTGGGTGAAGGCACTTTGAGTTTTGGCGGCCTTCAAAGGATTTGGCACCAGAGCCCTGGGTTTGAGTCTTGGTTTTGTCATTGACAAGCTGAGGGATTTTAAGCAAATAACTTGGTCTCCCTCTGTGAAAAGGATAATCACATCCACCTACTAGGGTCATCTGAAGGACGCCTGGGAATAACATATATAAAGTGTTTATTATCAGTGATATATGCATCATGTCATAGTTTAAACCAAAGGGAGTCAGGCAGTAATACTCTTAGCAATTTGGAAAATCTAATTAAGAGCTCTCTTTAGCCAGTGGAGTAGAACTAATGTTAGTTTTGTCATCGAGCCATTTCTTTTTAAAAATACTTAGCCTTGCCTGGTGCGGTGGCTGACGCCTGTACTCCTAGCACTCTGGGAGGCTGAGGTGGGAGGATCGCTTGAGCTCAGGAGTTGGAGACCGGCCTGACCAAGAGCGAGACCCTCATCTCTACTAAAAAAAAAATATAGCTGGGTCCCATGGCTCTTGCCTGTAGTCCCAGCTGCTCACGAGGCTGAGGCAGGAGGATCGCTTGAGCCCAGGAGTTTGAGGTTACAGTGAGCTACGAAGACACCACCGTACTCCAGCTAGGGTGGCAGAGTGAGACTGTCTCAAAAAAAGAAAAAGAAGAAATCCTTAGCCTTCACGAAGTGGAAGCTTGTTCCAGCCTTTTTTCTTTTCTTTTTTTTTTTTTTGAGTAAACAGCAGGCAAACTTTTCTCACTGAACTTGTGGGTCAGTGCTAGAAACAATAGGGAAATTTCATTTCTCTCACTACCGCTCAGGTGCACAAGAGCATTATCAAGTTCTCCTTTTTTGAAGCTTTCTAGGATGACTATGGATTTTGGATTAGATCATATTTAAACTTGTCTTTGGTATTTCCCTTGAGCGTTTAATGAAAGCAGTGACTTTGTGGGTCCTGAGGATGGTAGGAGTGAGCCCCTCTGGGAAAAGAAGCCCGTCCACTGCGGCTGTCCCTTGTTAGGGTTCAGCCCTTGAGCTACGTCCGGTCACCCTCCTTTCTGTCCTGCAGACGGGGCCGACCTTCCTTCCTGCTTCTCTGCCTGCCTCAGCTCCCAGCCCAGCTGTGTCCTGCTTCGTGAAGCCTTTGCTTGGTGTTCCCACCTACCCTGGTCTCGCCCATCCTGGAATTCGCTTAAGGCCGTGCGTCTCCCTTTCCCAGTGTAGCCCTACTTCAAGGAATGTGTTCTTTTCATTATTAGATGTTGTCATTCTCAAGACGTGCCTTCATGGGAACAGCGTATTTTCAGGGAGAAGAATGACACGGTTCTATGTTATTAGGTGACTCCAAACACGTGCTTGAATATAGAGATGTTAAAAAAAAAAAAAAACCAAGTGCGCAAAAACAAGGTTATGCTTTTAGTAAGACAGTTCCTTAACTGTGCGCAAACCATCCCAGAAATTCTATCGTTGCAGCATTCCATAAATACTCAGAGACCTCTACCTTATATCCGGAAGCAGCACAGCAATCTGTCCGATGACCAGTCTGTTCTGATTTGTATGATGCGTTCCTGTCTAGTTCTGTAGTATTTACTGATGTGTGGTGTAATCCTCGACTAAGTTGATTGACAACATTTTGTCCTTTCCCTGTGCCCTCTGAGCGGTGCCACTTTGAACGTCCGCTGCGGACAGTGCTCTGCAAACTGTGTTTGTCACTGCGCACAGTGGCATAAATACAGAAATTGACGGTTAGCGTTTAGAAATTGAATAGTAATCGCACAGAGCAATCACACGTCTGATGAGCTTGATTAAAAAAAAATTGGGGGCCTTGAATTTTGTTTGTTGCTTTTTTTCTTCCGGTGATTAATTTTTATTGTATTTTGATACTTTTGGGAATAAGAAACAGCTGGTTCTTTCCCACAAATGGGCTGAGAAGCATTGATCTGAAGCGGTAGTTTTCAATCCTGGCTGAATAGTATATTATTTAAATCAGATAAACCCAGTTGAATTGATTTAATGTCAATTAAATCAGATTCTTGTGGCTATAGCGTAGGCATCAGTGTTACTATTATTTTAGTATTGTTTTTAGGCTGCCCCAGGTACTGTAAGGCAGGGGTATGGTTGAGATCCTTTATATGGAGTGCCGAATTTTGCAGAGAGGTTTGTGAATACTTGTTGATTTCCATAAAAGATGGAAAGTCTCCAGGCTGAGGCCTTTGTGTTTCCTGTTACCTGCTTAAGCTTTGTCTCACGATGGTGCCCAGAGAGGAGACAGCAGCCTCAGGAGGGGGTCACCGCCACATGTGCCTGGTCACCCTTGCCACCGGTGATCAGCCCGCAGCCCTGCCCCCTGCTGGGAGCTTCCAGGCTAGACAGGGTAGGGAGGCGGGCTGTCGACAATTAAAGCCTTAGTTTACCGTTTTGCCAATGGTCTGTGTGAACTGAATGGCAGAGACGGGGGATTCTGGGCAGAGGGATGGGTGGGAACCAGGCGCTGGCAGTGGGCGGGGTCGGAGTGCCACATGACGGTGGGCCCAGGGAGAGCAGAGGGGTCTGAGTTGGGAAGGACAGCAGAGGCCAGGCCACGGGGCCTCGAAGGCCACGGTCAGGGGTTCAGATTTGTTCCAGGGGCGGTGGCCGTGCGTGGGAGGGTTTTTTAGCAGGAAAGGAGCTTCCTGTGGCCCAGGTTGACGTTTCAGAGGCCGAATAGCCCTTTGCAGAGGTGATGGGTGGAGATCAGCTGATCTGATCACAGCCTCTCATCATCTCTAGAGCGTGCAGTTTGAGATCAAGCAGGCAAGACAGAAAATGAAGCAGGGCTGGTCATTCCAGCACGTTCTGTCCCTCCCTGGCTCTCCTTGCCTCATGTTTTGTGGCAATATCAGCTCCCAGCGTGGCGACGCCTCTGCACTGTCTTAGAATTAGTTGGAAAGGTGAAAACTGACAAACAGTTATCGTACCATCTCTCACAGCTTTCTCAAAGATTAAGTGTTCTCTGCTCCTTTCTGATTTGGTAGATTTATGTGGCTTTGGGGGAATTTAGAATTGTTGTCTGTGCCGGATTTCAGTGAAATCGAAGACGGTGCCATTTATGAAAGCGCTTAGGGACTTCGCCGGAAACAAACCAACCGGCCAGGATGAAAACAAACCCTTTCAGGACATGCCTTCCTTCCCTCTGTCTCAAGGAAACTGATCTCTGCAGAAGGGGCCTGTGCGCCTGTGTTGCACTCTCCTGGAGTGACAGTGACATTTCACGGGTGCTTTCTGTGTGCCAGGAACCGCATCCTCACACTGCCCTGTGAGGTGGGCGCTGCTGTTATCCCCATTTTGCAGATGAGGAAACTGAACCCTAGAGAGGAGGAGGAGGGACTTGCCCATGGTCACACCCAGAGCCGGGACACACACCCAGGCTTCGTCGCCCAAGCTCCTGAATCAGGAGCTGAATCAGGACTTCAAGCTGGGACCCTCTGAATGATTTTTACCAGACTGGCCGATTCCAGCCATGTAGTGACACCTTTGACCTCTTCCTTTCTCTCCCTTTTGATCCTTAATTTCTGCTTTTGCTAAAGCTCCTTGAGGCCCTTTTTTTTCTCCTGTTTCCTGGGGTTGATGTTAAGGGTGGCAGGTCTGGTCTAACTCACAAGCTTGACATAATAAGGGCGTGTGTCCCACTCGCTGATGGGCCAGCAGGCTCAGCCTCTCGCACTCAGGTAGGAGCAGAAACTCAGGAGGTCCCGCCCCGTTGCAGAGTGGCAGGAAGAGCCCTGGCTCCGGGTCCCAAATCGGAACAAGGGGGAGGGAGCCACAGGCTGGAGCAGGTAAGAGAGCTTGAGCTCCAGCTGGACGCAGCCCTTCTACTTGTGACTCTGGCAGGGCCCGGGGTGCTTCCTGCAGAAATGAATGAGCCCGTGTGAGGGTTGACTTTTGCACACGGAAGGGGCTCGGGCTGGGCTAGCCACTGCTTCCTCAAAACGGTGTCTGAGGGCTGCCATCTGCCTGGGGTTCTGGTAATTTTATTGTGAGCCACTGGAGGCTCTGGAACCAAGGAGCCACCGTGGCTCATTTTGTTTGCGTTTTGCTGTTGGAGGTCGGGCTTGCATTCAGACGGCTGGCAGTCTGTGGCTTGTCAGATACAGTGGAGGCAGGAGACTGATTCTCAGGGGTGTGAGTTCTTTCTCCTTCCACTTTGCTTATTTGCCTCCCTTGTATTTATAGAGTAGTAAAATACCAACCCGTAAGATGATTATTCATCAAACAGAAGCAAATCCAGATACTTATTCCCTACTGTTGCTGTATTAGAAATTATTGTTAATCCATGTCAGAGAACTCTCGCAAAGGCATGCTATTATTTTTTTTTTGCATTCTTTAGTGTTTAATAAATTTCATCGGGAAAAAATAAGAAGTAGGTTGTTGTTTTCAGGAGAACAGTCTTGGTAGTTCTTTTTGTATGGTGAACATGGTGGTTTTTTTAAAAAAATAATAATGCATTTTTAAACCTGCTGTCTTCTGAAGCAGAATAAACATGTACCAGTCACAGTGATAATTATTGGAACGGCGAGGGGTCCCAGGCATTTGTGAGAGTTTTTGAGGCATTCTTAGACGTATGAATGCAAAATCGTGGAGGGCGCTCAGGAAATGAAAACAGTGGAAATCAGTCTATGCAAAATTTGCCTTTTACGTAGGACCTGGGGATTGGACCACAGCCCCGGTATAGCTCGAACAGAAGTTATTTGTGTATGTAGATAAATGCTTTTCCCCATTCTGAAGCGTAACAGAAATATTTTCAATAGGAGAAAAAAAAAAAAAACCCTTGCCAATGTAGTTCTTTATTTTCCACAGGGGTAGCAAACAGCAAGCAAGAGAGTGTTTTTAATTGAAATCACAGAGCTCCATCTCAGCCAACTTTGAATTGCTTCCCCCGTGCCTCGTGTTGCCAGAGTTTGCAACAAGCCTGAACAAGAAAGGAAAAGAATGTGGTATTCCCAGATCCTGAAACCTTGTAAAAACAACGCTGGCATCTCCAGCCAGTCTCGTCGCCGCATCGCTCTCACGGTTCCACCCGGGACGAACAGAAATGTCATTCGCTCTCGCTGAGCTCCCGTGTTCTGGGCTCTTGCCGTGGCGTCCAAGGACCACCCTGGGTTATTTGCCCTTCCCTTTGTGTGGCCTTGTGTGTTTTTTTTTTTTTTCCTTCCTTGTCTGTTGATTATTTTGGTTAGAGAGGAGTAGTCTGTGTGTGCGAGTCCGCATTTGCAGTTAGTGTAAGGTTCTTGAGTGAAACTAAAAAGAGGGTGTACATTTTAAAGGTGTGGGGTATCCGAGAGCTACTCAAGGCAGGGGTTACCCAGTGTAGTCAAGCTTTAGAAACACCCTGACACTAAGGACTTTGAACATCGTCAGGTTTTTCGGTAGGGCTGGCAACCCAATGGTGTGTGCCACGGTTGGTGTTTTGTGCTTCTTTGTGGGACCTCTTGTTAACTCCCTCTCCTTCCCGATTTCAAGTTCATCAAAACCATGGTTGGATAGACAGATAGGGCAGGGCAGTGGTGTGCTAGTCCATTATTGCTAAATGAGCATTTATTGAGCGCCTGCTGTATGCTGAGCCCTGAGTCAAGTCTAATGCTAACCGAGTAATACATGATTCATTTAATTTTCATCCATACCTTTGTTGCCTCTTCCCAATTATAGCCCTGTGTTTTCATGTTCATGGTAGTTGAGTGGGAAGTTATTTTGAAGGTTGGTTGGTGATGTCGTTTGTGAGTTATACTTTCTATGTCCTCGGTAACGGATGCGATTTTTAAAAGTTGAGTCCAAGAAGGCCTGACATGAAAGAAAACGTATCGTGTGTGTTCTTGCAGTAACTTCCAGATCATGACGACTGGGTGTATATTGTGCGTCACCTGTCCCAAAGACACAGCCCAGTAGGGCAGAAAGCTCATTATATTTTTGGTCCTGGCAATTGTAATTTATGGGACATGTGATAACGTGAAAAACTGATCTGAAATTCTTTTGGAACTTTAATTGTTCTCCTTGATGTAAACATGCAAGTGATTAACTACAAGATCTATGAGAAAACGTTCCTTTCCCCTCTTCTTTGGAAGCAAGACCTGGATTTCTGTGGGTTTTAGGCCATTTTGGCACTCTCGTCTTCAACTTGACCAAGACTTCTGTGGTATCTGGAAAATTAATGCCTCAGAAAGGGTTTATTTTAATTTGTGTTCCTTAATCCAGTTTAACTTTAATCCCCCTTTGCAAGTCCAATTCAAAACGTAAGCAAGTTAGACAAAGTACATTTTGAAACCATATTAAAAATCTCTTTGGGGCTTTGGCACATATATGGAGAATTAGCGTTGACACCAGGGTCCTTCTGTGAATTTATTTTCCAGCATAGAAAAATGAGGACAGCTCATAATTGTTCTTTCTGTCTCCAGCCCTCTTAACTGTTATTCCTCTGGTATTGTTGTCTGTAAGGGGTTTTAGCCCTGTCACGTCAAAAAGGGATCATAGTGTTTGGCCATGGTGACATTTCCATTATCTGTCAATGCCTCTGAGATGATCTCAGTTTTGTTTTTTTTTTTTGAGACAGAGTCTCACTCTGTTGCCCGGGCTGTAGAGTGCCGTGGCGTCAGCCTAGCTCACAGCAACCTCAAACTCCTGGGCTCCAGCGATCCTCCTGCCTCAGCCTCCCAAGTAGCTGGGACTACAGGCATGCGCCACCATGCCTGGCTAATTTTTTACATTTATTTTTAGTTGGCCAATTAATTTCTTTCTATTTATAGTAGAGATGGGGTCTCACTCTTGCTCAGGG
>CAUYRT010011731.1:0-26273 GCA_963574885.1 Lepilemur ruficaudatus
TTTTTCTGTAGTTGGTTGATGGGCAGACTCTACTGCTAATTGATTGCTTTAAGCCTATTTCACTGTTATTTTTGCATCTTGAAAAATTTGTTGTGCCTTATAGTGAAGCATACCACATAATGAGATTTAAAAAATTAAAAAATGAGGAAATAAGGGAATAGAAAAATAAAGGGATGGAAATACATTAGGAGAGTTGTAGTGTCAGAACACAAACTGAAAGCTGTGAAAACAATTACCATTACCTGAAGTGAATAAAACATCTAGTTATCAGATTCCTAGAAGGCCAAATAGAGAGTTATCATTCATAATAAAAATTCTCAATATCTATTTAATAATACCTGTGAATTTTTTAACAGCAAAATTTTTTTTTCTAAATGGTTTCTCATATACATGGCCCTCTATAACATAGAGGATATTCTCTTCAGCATCCTTAAAATAAAACATTATCAATTTTCAGAATTCCTTGCCTTATAAAGTCTCTTTAAATAGGCTGATGGCATAATGCCAGAGTTTGTTAAATGCACACCTGCAAAGGCTTTAAATAAGCAGCTCTATTCTCTATTGCTCTGACAAAAAGTAAAATCAAAAATAAATTTAAGAATTGATAGCAGATGGAAGGACTATGTCTTTTTCTAGAATCTTCCATAAATATTAATTCTCACAATAAAGAACTAGATGGATTAGAGACAAAAGTGTTATATTAATTTGCCAAAATACTTACACTAAGGAAATTAGCAATTTGTGAAGAGTAAGACTTTTCTGGAGTGAAGAACAGGGGCAGATGATAACATAACTATGCAACCAATGATGCCAAGCAATTCTCCATATTATCAAACTGACAACTAGTTTTGAATAGAAAATTGTATGTATTGCTAGCATTTTTTTAACTAGATTTTCATTTTTTACATCAACCTGCACACATTATTCTTAAAACTGTTTAACGTCTTCCACATCTATATAAGTATCTCGCTCCTGATTCTGTGTATTTTTCTAGGTTTTTAACAACAAAATTTATTTCTTTTTTTATGTAAAACACTCTTTTAATTCTCAAATTATCAATATTTTCCTTTACAATTTTTATTCATATTTGCTATAATTTCTATTCTTTTCTCTTGTATCAGTTTTATTAGATTTGCTTTGACCTTTGCTAAATCTTAACCCTCAGTTTATATATCATTTTACCTTCTGTTGCCAGCAAGGTATATTAATTACACAGCTTGGTATTATTCTAGTTACAGTTTGTTTATATTTTTTTTAAAAGTATTATCTCAAACTTAAAAATCAGAAATTAAATGATATTGTTGATGCCCAGTTAATTTAAATAAGTCATCACTATTTTATTTCCCACTATACATGATCATACTTTTAAAATAAAATTATTGACTTTAGATTGATATTGGGTAATTATTTAATAATTCTTTAGCTGTCATCAGATAATCTTTTCAACTGAGTTTTGTTTGTACTTCTTAAGGCAAGTCTATTGTTTTATTAATTTTATTTCTATACTTAAAATTTTACTTTCTTATAATTGAATAAACTGCCTACCCAATTCCATATCTTCTTTTTTTTTTTTTTTTTTTTGGTAAATTTGGAAAGCTACACTGAATACTAAATCACACACACATATAAATTGTTTTTAAAAAGTTGCATGATTTCTGCCACTTAGTAGAGAATTTTTAAGTTTTAATTCATATAAAATTAACCTTTGAGTATGAAAATACTTGATCATACAATTTTTCAACTCTTACAGAAATAGAAATATTTAATGTATAGATACAATTTTATTTTATTCTTTCTAGTAAAATTCTATTTTACTCTATATTTGTGGGATTATGTATTTCTTTGTGTAAGTCCAAATACTTGTCATGATATATGTAGAGATATAGGTATAGTATTCAATCACATTTCCTGTAATTAATGTCTTCTATCAGTCTATATTCTTTCTTCAGAAACCATTCTTTCTATACCTCTGATAATTTAATTTTCAATTTTTCTTTAACTTCTTCTTAAGGAACATTAGCCTTTTCTATGTGGAAAATGCATTCTCTCTGGCACATACCCAATATATGTTTTCTCATTGTTGTAAATTGTATTCTTTATATTTGTATTCTAAGAAAGTCAAGCCTTCACATGTGTTTTTTTTGTTTGTTTGTTTGTTTTTTAATTTAAAGACTCTTTTGATGGCAGACACAACACAATGACAGTTAGATGAAAGACATTTTTTTTTCCTTACTCATATGTCTAAATGAGAGAAGGCTGCCAGGCAGGGCCACCCAAGGAGTCGTACAATGGGACAGGGCAATAGCAAGCTGGAGCCATCAGGAACCGCTTATATATATGCCAAGTGGGTGAGTTTAGCTGGGTTTTGATGGTTCCCTTTGTATTACTTGATTTGAATACATTTTTCAGGCTCTGGGACAAAGAGACTGCCCCTATTCTCTGGAACCTGGAACTAGGGCAATTAGAGTGGGTGCATAGTTGCCCAAAGTATGAGAAGCCAATAAGAGAAGTGGTTGGACTGTGAACTCAATCAGCTGTTCGGCCTTTAGTCAGGGCCTCAAGACTGGGTTAAGACCCCATTTACAAAAAAGTGATATCACAATATGGCTGTGTAATGAAACAAAACATAAATTCTGTTCTTTTCTGTTTTTGATACGGATGTAAAACTTACTGAAATCACTATTTTACCCACCTCTTTTTCTATCCTATTGCACAATATTTTCATATCAGCTTCTTCCTTCTTTCTTATTTTTCACTGGGATAATTTCTTGAATTCTATTGTGTATGGCAGACAATTTCCTTATTAGGACACATGGTATGGACTTATCTATTAATTTCTTTGCTAAATTTGCTATATTTAGATGTAGAAAACAATAATTTTATCATAATACTATGTAGGAAGCATGAAAAAGTAGCCACAACTGAGAGTGAGGTACCTAGATATCTTATGTTAATGAATCTAGAATTACAAGAGTTCAAAACTGTTATTCATTAAATTCTACTTTTGGTGGATTTTGTGACTGAGAATCTCTTGTCTGAAATGAAGTTCCCAGGCTATATGTTTTGTTACTTATTTGGGTTATATCCTGTATCCCTTTCATCACAGATGATAACTGAATACAATACAATCAAGACTAAAAGTTTACACAATTACATAAATGAAATATTTTAGTGCTTTATAGCCAATTCAGAATATTTTAATGCACTTGTCTAAACAGAGCATTTGTGTGAAGGAAGATTCACTATTTTACTGCATGTAGTTATGACTGAAATTGCCTTCTACACATGAGCATATGTTTGACAAAATATTTTATAAACTTGAAACGTGCCATACAAATGTTAGTCATTGTTATTTTGACTATTTTCTCTGACACATGGAAGTGAATTAGATTTAGCATGATGTATATTTAGTATGATTTGTATTTAGATTTAGTATGATAACATTTTTACTGTTTATAGCAAAGAAACAAATAAATAAAACGTTACATATATTTTCATCCTTCTATTGTCATACAGATGTTCTGCTAATTTTTACTATCACAGTGTTTACTAGAAAACCAGTCATATGACTTGGGTATATCCCAGGTTCTACTACTTACCTAGTTTATTCAGTAAGTCATTTATTTTCTGAGTTTTGTTCTGTTCCTCAGAGACTTAGATAATTTCAGAGCTAACAGAGACCTTATAATCACATAAACCACCACCTTTATTTTTTAAATGATGTAACCATGACCCAGAAGGCTAAATCGAACTAATCAAATGTGAAAATGTTCTTAGTTATAGAGTCAAAATAACCCCAGTCCTTTAATCTATGTTCCACTGTATGTCATTTTCTGTTTTATATTTGCACTAAGATAGAGATAGAAAAAATATTTGGAAGCTATAACATGCTGTACCACTTGAAGGTTTATTTGTGTTAATACTGATGATAAATTTGATATTCCAATAAAGAATTTTATCTCATGATAGCATTTCTTTAGTAGTCATAGTTATTCTGATCAATCTTGGTCAAGTGAATGTTTGATAAACATTTTAACATTAACAGAATGAAAGCAAATTTTTAGCAAGAAATATTGCATTGCCAAATAAAAAGCAAATCCTATAGGACAAAAACAATTTCAAAGTCATCCTGTTATCATGAACACCCTTCATTATTGCCTAAATAGTGGTGCATGTTGTCAGATGACAGTCATAGAAGCCCACCTACAACCTCCTAGGGAAGACTCACCTATGCAAATAGAAAGTGAAAAAAGTCCTAAAACTTCTGAGTATAATGAGAAACACTGAATATATTTTTAAATCCACAGACATACTTAAAAATGAATAAGAGTAAAATGGAGTGCAAATTACTGATGGATAGGGTTCATTTTGAAGATAATCCTTCATATTTTCAATGCATATTTAAAAACTTTTATGGAAAGCTACAAGCTGAATATCCAGCTATAAATATCCCATCTGACTCGTGTAAGGTGGCAACTGCTGATCCTGTTTTTTTAAATTGTCTTTTAACAAGCAAACCTCTTTCCTGTTGGAAAAGCATTTTCTTCTAGCATGCATTCTATATGCTTTGCTTTCTCCTCTATGCATTTTTCAATCAAAGTGACCCAGATGTGAAAGTTTTAGCATCATTTATATATATCAACATAAATTAATAGTCAAATTGACATATAATTTTATTTACTTTTTCTCTATTTCAGTGTATTCTGTACAAATCTCTTACCAAAAAGATTATTAACAATTCAACTTCATAATGTGTTAAGGATAATCATAAATCATGCGTGTGTGATTTTTTTTTGATGGGTTGAATATACATGCTATGTTCCTAAAATTTGAATTATTTAAACCTGTGGTCCCCACCCCCAGCCACAGAGAGGTAGTGGTCCACAGCCTGTTAGGGACAGGGCTGTAAATATCAGTTAGAAAAACAAATTATTTAAACTTTCAGTCTCTATTTTTTCATCTAAAGGATAGTTATAATAATACTTTATAAAATTGATATAATGATTAAATTAGATAATTTATTTTAAAATCTTTAGCATATTTTCTGACAAAAGTATATACTCATTATTTGTACCCTGTCATATATTTGTAGCTTAATAAATGAATAACTCATAATTTATAATTTTTATTGTAACTGATAAGAATTGTTCTTACTCATAATTAAAATAAAACCCAGCATAATTCTTAATGATGAAATGTTAAAAGAATTCTTATTAATGTTAAAAACATCATAAGCATTACCACTCTCAAAACTTTAGTTTAATATTGATTTAGACATTTTAGATAAAAGAATTAGACAAGCAAAAGAAATTAGTGATGAAAATATAAAAAACATTAAATGTAAATTAATGCTTTTTGGGTAAATACAGTAATTTTGTATACTGATACAATAGAGCTGGTTTTTAAACATAAGCAGCGCATCACTGCATTGGACTCATATTTAGTGAGAATTTACTATATATCAGACTATAATCAGTATGAATTTTAAGCCACTGTGTAGCTATTCCCAATTCTGCACTCACGACTTCATATCAGCAGTTTGTAATTGGTCATAGTGGGAGTGTTTACACCATGGAAATTTTAAAGTGTCATATATCAGAGTCCACCTCCCACCTACACCCCAGGAAGCTGGTTGTTAAGGTTTACTAACACCCACTGCATTGGGCTATGTTTAGCCAAGCAGAATGTTCTGTATATCTTACTACAGTAATTTTATAGATGGGATGTGACCTGAGATCCTAAATGGACATATCAAAGAACTTCTTGGGATATTTTTAAAAAAAATTGTTGGGGTTATGGGAAAATGTCATTTCTTTATGATAGTGTTTCAAAAGCAGGAGGTTTGGAATCCTTGGCTGCTGGTCACCTGTATGACTATGTCATGGAGAGATCTTCACCAAGAGATGGAAAAGAGGGTGCTAATAGCACTGCTTGTCTCCCTAGATAGAGCTGCACCTGGAGCCAGACTGTCACACACATAAGCCAATTGCTTTTGTTTATTTTTTTTTCTGTTTCTGCATGAGCTACAAGCATTCATTTTCCATCATTTTTAAATGATTTTTTCCTGAATATCACATATATATTAGGAACAAACTCTAAAATGTCACTTGCTTCAAATCTGTTGAAATAGATAATGGTATAGACCCTTTTATTGCATATAGACCTCTTTTCACCTTGTTTAATGTTTTGAAGATAAAATAAGTAAATTCTATTGTATTTTATTTATGGAGGATATATAGATTGGGGAATATCTCTGAGCTCAATGGTTTAGTTTACATTTCTGAAAATCTCCTAGATAATTTTCTTCCTTCCCACTGTCTTTCTAAAACCCAAACTTTTTACAGGAAATTAAAATAGGTTATTTGAGGGGGAAAATTTGCTATAAATTATTCCCTGTTGATCTCAGATACTTAACACAGTTTCAAGAATGTTTAACTTTCTCCAAAGGAATAACTAATACCCTGTGAGAAGCAGGCTGTTTACACAGTAACATCATGATCGTTTTTTAGCAAAAGGAAATGGTCTGTGATTATTGAGCTATTGTTTCCCATGAGTCCTCATAAAGATGCACTAGAGAAAGCTAGTCAGTAGTTTTATCTGTATCTTAGTATCAGTGTGATCATGTAATGCATTCAAATGTATAGGCTACTTATGGAGAGAAGTGTGTCATTTCTCTTTGGAAAAAGAATCTACCTAACTTGTGTTTACAGAACCTCAGGAAGTCCTATTAACCTATAACTTGTTAACCAATAATATTGTCTTAGATAAATAGGTTATATCAAAAAGTAGAATTTCAGTTCTTATAAAACCAATGTCATAGGATTCATGGTTTTTGTTTATGAAGATAAGACTTAAATAACTCTGAAAAAAATAAAGTATTGATGATGTATTTTGGATGGTCATATTAAAATGTTAGAAGAATATAGTAAAAATAATTTGTCTAGGTTTCCAGGTTGTGATGTAAGAAGCTTAGAAGTCATTGCTCCATCTTAACAAGTAAAAAGCTGAACAAACCCATAAATCAACAACTTTTCTTTGATCCATAACACAAGTAAGATCACAGGGCAAACCACTGCTGTCCAAATTGGAAAGACAGGCAGATAAATAGAGACAGAGAAACACAACTCTGAGCAGAAACCCACCAACTGAAACCTCTGTGGAAAACAGTGGTAGGTTAGGGAAATTTAAATTGTAAGTGATAGATTGCTAGAGGCTCACTATGAACAAGTTTGATATTTAAAAATTCCATGAGAACTCATTCATAAAGGGAGTCCATACACTCTCGTGAATTTTACCTCCAGGAATTCTACCAGGTCCTCACAGTGAATATCAGAGCAAAATAACCTCATGCTTTCCAACAGGGAGAAGGAAAAAGGAACTGTTTTAAACTACTCCAGAGCATTCTGTTTTTCTTAAGAAGGGCTGCCTTCAACAGACACTTTTTAACTGGAGCCTAACCTGCTGGAGTTTTATTAGAGCTTACGAAAGGGAGAAGCCCAACTCCATCGAGCTCTTACCTTCCATGCGGAAGAGGGAAATTACCCAAGTCCAGCCCACTCCAGCCTCCCTGTCCCACCTAAAGGGGGAGCAGAGGAACTAAGAAGTACGTGTGAAGTTCACAGTCCACAGGCACAGGCTCACTGAAAAACTGAGACCTAATCATAGGACTATAGAATGTTTCCCCTCTACCCACACCTGAAACACCTTACCACCATATTAGTAAAGGCCCAATACATCATCTTTATCCAAAAAAAAAAAAAAAAAAAAAAAATTACAAGGCATACTAAAAGGCAAAAAGTACAGTTTGAGGACACAGACCAAGCATCACAACCAGAAACAGATGTGGCACAAATGTTTCAGTTATCAGACTGGGAATTTAAAACAACTATCATTATGCTAAGGTGTTGTAATTTTAATTATTATGGTTTTTTTCTAGTTTGGTCTTGAGGTTACTCTCTAGAATGTGTCCGTAAGCCAAGACAGCCACTTTTTAGGAAAGCCCTGACTAAAGGAAAGTAAGATTTGGGCATGTTGGTTAGGCGAGACACAAAGAAATTAAAACTAAAATGTATACAACAAAAGAAATTTATAACTTAAAAGTCCCAGAAAGGGCAGGGTGCAGTGGCTCACGCCTGTAATCCTAGCATGCTGTGAGGCTGAGGCCGGAGGATTGCTCAAGGTCAGGAGTTTGAAACCAGCCTGAGCAAGAGCGAGACCCATCTCTACTAAAAATAGAAAGAAATTAATTGGCCAACTAAAAATATATAGAAAAAATTAGCCAGGCATGGTGGCACATGCCTGTAGTCCCAGCTGCTCAGGAGGCTGAGGCAGGAGGATCACTTGAGCCCAGGAATTTGAGGTTGCTGTGAGCCAGGCTGATGCCACAGCACTCTAGCCTGGGCAACAGAGTGAAACTTTGTCTCAAAAAAAAAAAAAAATCCCAGAAAGGTTAGGGGCACCAAAGAGAGGGGGACAGGAAGTTTGGATTTAACAAGGGATTCAATCAGCAGGTGGGGAGAGAGGGACAGAGCTAGAGGGCACCTATGGACTTTGTTAAGACCATTATTAAGGTCTGTGGACATCTCTTAGGCTTTTCCATAAGGGTTGTGGATTGGCTAGTTTAAAGAGACACATAAGAATTACTTATTTACATGACTCTGGTGTTAACCATTATATTTAATTATGGGCAGCAGCTGTGGAATGGGTTGGGTTTTTGGGTCTGTGAGATGAGGAACAGGTGGGCTATATTACCAACAACCAGGCAGGGAGGGAAAGTTTTAACTAGTCCAAAGGCAACAAAAATATGACTGGGTTTCAAACAATTTATCTCAGGCCTAAAAATGGATGTTGTACTGGCAACTATGTTACACAAATTTATAACAAAAGGCCTCCAATGAATATAGTAGACAGCTTGTAAGAACATATGGGCAATGTAAGCAGAGAGATGGAAATTCTAAGAAAGAACCAAAAAGAAATGCTAGAGATAAAAAATAATGCAAAAGAAATGGATAATAATGTTGATAGGCTTATTAGTAGATGGGACATGGATAAGGAATGTTTGAGCTTGAGGATATCTCAATAGAAACATCAAAACTGAAAATTAAATAGAAAAAAACTGATAAAAATTATACTAGAAAAATCTAAGAATTGTGGGACACCTACAAATGATGGAACTTATATGCAGAGGGAATAGCAAAAGGAGAAGAAATAAACAGAAGAAATATATGAAACAATAGTGATTGAGAATATCCCAAATTAATGTCAGACACCAAACCACAAATCCAGGAAACTCAAAAAACACAAAGCAAGATAAATGCCAAAAAACCTACATCTATGTATACCATTTTCAAACTACAAAAAATCAAATATAAAAGATCTCCTAAAAGAAGCCAGAGGATACCTAAAGAGGAGCAAAAATAAGAATTATATCGAACTTCTCCTAAAATAATGCATGTAAGAAGTGAGTGGCATGATATATCTAAGATATTGAGAGAAAGATTCTACCAACTTAGAATTGCATACATTGCAGAAATTATCCTTCAAAAGAGAAGGAAAAATAAAAGCTTTGTTAGGCAAACAAATATTGAGGAAATGTAAGGCCAGTAGACCTGCCTTGCAAAAATATTAAAAGTTCCTTAAATAAAAGGGAAATTATGAGGTTCAGAAACTTTGATCTACATAAAGAAGAGTATCAGAGAAAGAACATGTGAAAGTTTAAGAAAATCTCTTGTTTTATTCTTAATTGATTTAACAGATAACAGTTAATTCAAAATAATAGCACACATGTATTCAATTATGTAAAGTGGATTTGGATTAGGTTTAAATGTATATTAGGGCAACCACCAATAAAAAAATGAAAAAAAAAAGATGTAACCAATATGCTGAGAAAGCAAAGAAATGAAATCATATAAAATGCTCTGTTAAAACCACAACAGATCAAACACAAAAATAGGAACAAAGAACAAGAGTAACAAAGAACAAGGGCAAGAATTAGAATACAATTTACAAATATAAGAAATATGGTAGATATTCATCCAACAATACTAATAAGCAGTTTGAACCTGAAATGCATCAATTAAAAGGCAGAGATTATCATAGTGGATCAAAAAATAAGACCCAACTATTTGTTTTCTATGAGAAATTAACTTTAACTACAGATAAATTAGATATAAAGATAGAGTAAAAATAAATGAAAAGACAAAGGTATATCATGCTAACACTAATCAAAAAACACAGAAGTAGCTATATTAATTTTGGGTAGAGCAGATTTCAAAGGAAGGGAAGTTATCAGAGATAAAGTAGGGCATTCCATAATAATAATGGAGTAAATTGTTCAAGAATATATAACAATCTTCAATGTGTATGTACCTAAACACAGGGAATCAAACTATGTAAGGAAAAAACTGATGGAATTAGAAGAATAGATGAATCCACTATTATAACTGTAGGCTTCAATTCTGCATTATCACAAATGGAAATACCTAGCAGAAAGAAAATAAATAAGGATATAGTTGAACTTAACTGGATATAATGGATATCCATAGACTGCTTCATTCAACTAGCAGATTACACATTCTTCTCATAATCACATGGAACATTCACCAAGGTAGACAACATTTTGGGTTATAAAATACCCCTTAAAAAATTAAAATAATAGAAATCATACAATGTCTGCTTTAAAACTACAATGAAATTATACTAGAAATGAATAACACAAATATAGCTGAAAAATCAAAAAATATTTGCCGATTAAACAACATATTTTCAATATCTCAAGATGAATTTTTAAATATTTTGAAATAAGTGACAACACAACTTATTGAAATTTGTGGAAGCAGTAAAAGCAGTGTGTGAAGAGAAATTTATAGCACTGAGTGAATCTAGTAGAAAAGAAAAATCTAAAATTATTCCTCTTAAGCTTTTACCTTTAGAAACTAGAAAAAGAAGAGCAAATTAAATCTAAAGTAAGCAGAATAAAAAATTAATGAAAATTAGAGCAGAAATCATTGAAGTTGAAAATAGGAAATAAATAAAACAAACCCCAAAGCTGATTCCTACAGATTAACACAGTTAGCCTTTTGCCAGGCTAAGAAAAAAAGAAGACACAAATTTCTCAAATCAGAAATAAAAGAAGGACATCAGTACAAATCTAATAGACATTAACAGGATTACAAAGGACTATTATGAAAAACTTTATGCTGACAAATTTGATAACCAAAATAAAAATGACCAACTCATAGAAAGACCACCACCTATAATAACTCAAGCAAGAAGAAATAGATAATTCTAATAAGTCTATACCTATTTAAGTAATTGAATCAATAATTAACAGCATTCCAAAACATAAAGCATTGGGTGAATTTTAACAAGCATTTAAGGAAGAAATTATGCCCATTCTCTACAAAGTCTTTCAGAGATTGATTCAGATAGAATACTTGTTAACTCATTCTATGAGGCCAATATCACCCTAATACCAAAACCAGACAAAGATATTGCAAGTAAAGAAAACTGCAGACCAATATTATTCATGAATATAGATGCAAAATTATTAACAAAATATTAGCAAATCAAATTCAACAACTTATTACAAAAAAAAAAAAAACACAACCAAGTGGGATTTATCGCAGGTATGCAAGGCTTGGTCAACATTCAAAAATGAATTAATAAAAATTAACTAATATTTAGCTTGATTTAATTATTCCACATTGTGTGAATGTATCAAAATATAGCACTATCACCCATAAATGTATATAAGTATGATTTGCCAACTAAAATAGTATAAATAATTATTAATCATTTTAATCCATCACATAAAAAAGCTAAAAAAGAAAAATTAGATGCTCATATTAATAGATGTAGAAATAGCATTTGACAACATCCAACATCCACTCATGCTAGAAAATCTCAATTAAATAAGGATAGGAGGACTTCCTCAACATGATCAACAGTATTTACAAAAAACCTACAGCAAGCATCGTACTTCATAGTGAGGAACTCAAACTTTTTCCACTGATATAAGGAACAAATCAAAGATCTCTCTTACCATTGCTTTTCAACATTATACTAGAAGTAATAACTAATGCAACAAGACAATAAAAGCAAATAAAAATTATGGGGATTGGGAAGGAAGAAATAAAGCTCTCCTCTCTCTTTGCACCCTTCCTTTGGCTCTCACTTTGCTGGAAAATGGGTCCGGTCATCAGCTATGGTATATGTACCATGCTCTGCAAACCTATATCTTTCTCTTGCCCTATAATCCTATCGTTCTTTCCTCAATAAACCTCATTTCAAGGTTGCTTAAAAAAAAAAGAAGAAGTAAGAAAGCTCTCTTTGTACACAGATAACATGATAATCTATGCAGAGACTCCAAAAGAATCAACCAAAATCCTCCTAGAACTAATAATAATTATAGCAAGTTTGCAGGATACAAGGCTAATGCACAAAAGTTTATCACTTTCCTATATGCCAGAAAGGAACAAGTGGGATTTAATATTAAACACACAATGTCATTTACTTTATCACTTCCAAAAATGAAATACTTAGGTATAAATCTAACAAAATGTGTACAAAATCTACATGAGCAAAACTGGCCGGGCACGGTGGCTAATGCCTGTAATCCTAGCACTCCAAGAGGCCGAGGTGGGAGGATTGCTTGAGCTGAGGAGTTTGAGACCAGCCTGAGCAAGAGTGAGACCCTGTCTCTACTAAAAATAGAAAAAATTATCTAGACGTGGTAGTGTGGGCCTATATTCCCAACTACTCAGGAGGCTGGAGCAGGAAGATCACTTGAGCCCAGGAATTTGAGGTTGCTGTGAGCCAGGCTGATTCCATGGCATTCTAGGCCAGGCAACAGAGTGAGACTCTGTCTCAAAAAACAAAAACAAAAACAAACAAAAAAACTAGAAAAAAAATTATATGAGTAAAACTATAAAACTCAAATAAAAGAAATAAAAATAGAAAATCAAAATAAATGGAGAGACATTGCATGCTACTGGTTAATGGATAGTAAAACTCAATATTGTGAAGTTGTAATTTCTTTCCAACTTGATTTATAGATCTAATGCTATCCTAATCAAAATCCCAGAATGTTATTTGGTGGATATTCACAAATAGATTCTAATGTTCATATGGAGAAGAAAAAGAGCCAGAATAACAGACACAACATTGAAGAAGAACAAAGTTGGAATACTGACACAACCTGATATCAGTACTTTACACTATAAAGCTACTATAATCAAGAAACTGTGGTGTTGGTGAAAGAATAGACAAATACATCAACAGAACGGAATAGATAACCACATAAATATGCTTACAAAATAAATATAGTTAACTAATTTGACTAAAGAACCAAGACAATATAATGAGAAAAAAACAGCATTTTCAACAAATGGTGCTGGAATAACTGGACATCCATATACAAGAAAAAAGTGAATTTAGACGCAGATCTTACACCCTTCACAAAAATAAATTCAAAATGAAACCCACAGGTAAAGTAAATTGCAAAACTATTAAACTTCTAGAATATATAACATAGAAGGAATTATAGATGACTTTGGGTTTGGTGATGACTTCTTAGATAATACTCCAAAATCTAGATCCATGAAAGACATAATTAACAAACTGGACTACATTAAAATTAAAATTTCTTTCTCTGCCAAGGACATTTTCAAGAGAATTAAAAGGCAAACCACAGACTAGGAGAAAATATTTGCAAAGGACATATCTGAATAAGAACAGGTAATCAAAATATACAAAGAACTTTAAAAATGCAACAGTAACTAATCAAACAACCTGATTAAACAATGAGCTAAAGACTTTAACAGATACCTCACCAAGGAAGATGTACAGATGGTAAATAAGCATATGAGAAGATGCTCCACATCATGTCCTCAGAAAAATACAAGTTAAAACAATAATAAGATACCACTACCCATCTATTAGAATGATCAGACATACATAGCATTGACATTGCTGAATGCTGGCAAGAATGTGAAGCAACAGGAACTCCCATTCTTTGCTTATGGGAAGGACACAGTCGTTTTAGAAGACAGTTTGTGAGGTTTCTATAACTTATATAGATTTAGGAGTATAAGTGCAGTTTTATTAAATGGATCTATTGCAGAGTGGTGAAGTCTGGGCTTTGAGTTTGGCACTTTCTTATAAAACTCAACAAACTTTTACCATAAGATCCAGCGGTCTTATTTCTTTGTATTTACTTCCCAAATCTGAGAACTTATATCCATACGAAACCTGCACACAGATGTGTATAGCAGCTTTATTAGTAATTGCCAAAACTTGGAAGCAAAATAAATGTCCTTTAGTAGATGAATAAATTGTGGTACATCTAGAAAAATATTGTTCAGCACTAAGAAAAAATGTGCTATCAAGCTATGAAAAGCTATGGGGAAAATTTAATTGCATATTTCTAAGTGAAAGAAGCCACTCTTCAAATATTACATAATATATAATTCCTACTACATAATATTCTGGAAAGGCAAAAAATATGAGAACAGTAAAAATGTCAGTGGTTGTCAGAAGTTAGTGGAGAGGGAAGGATGAACACAGAGGATTTTTAGGGATGTGAACTACTCTGTATGATGAAAACAATTTATTAGAAATTTATCTAAACTCACAGAATGTGCAAGACCAAGAGTGAACTCTAACGTAAACTAGACTCTAGGTAATAATAATGTGTTAACATAGGCTTATTATGTAATAAATGTCCTGCTCTGCTGGCGGATGTTAATATGATGTAGGCTATGTATGTGTGGGTTCAGGGAATATAGGAAATATCTGTATCTGCCATTCACTTTTGCTGTGAATCTAAAACTGCTGTAAAAAATAAAGTCTAATAAAAATGTTTATACTGAATTACAGAGTAGTGTATATTGTGATTAGGGAGGAATAAAAAAAGAGTCATATTTTGAGATATACAAATTAATATGAGTCTTAATATGAAAATGTTCAAAATTGCTGATAAAAATTGTTATATAACTTTGATGGATGTAATAAAGGATGAATAAATTAACATTACAAAGTAAATGTGCTTGATTTTAACCGTGTAATAGCCTGTGTTCTTCTAGACATTAAATCTTGCAGAAAGTTTTTACACTGTGGTAGTAGCCATCTCGTTGAAAGAATATAAGCTCAGGAGATTTTTAGGTTTGAAATTAATCCTTGGCTTCTCCACTTATAAAATATGTGGCCGTAGGAAATCACCTACCTTCTGTTCATCTCAGTTTTCCATCTGGAAAATAAATATAGAAAACATAGCTTACAGTGTCACTGTGGCTATTAGTTGTATAATACATGACACACTGGTACAGATTTGATATTTAAAAAAGTGATCTATTAACTATAGTCACCATGGTATCCATTAGACACCCAAAAGTTATTCATCTTGCCTAACTGAGACTTTGAACTATAATATTTGACTGACATTTTCCCATTTCTGAACGTTTTCTTCCCTCTTCCCCCATCTTCCCTGGCAGTCATTATTCTATTCTCTGATTCTATGACCTCAACTTTCTTAGATTCCACATATAAGTGAGATCATGCAGTACATCTGACCCGTCATATCCACAGGTTCTATATCTGCAGTTCAACAAACCATGGATGGAGAAATACAATATTCCCGGGATGTGGAAGCTACGAATACAGAGGACCAACTTTTTCTATCAGTGGTTTCCACAGGGCAGACCTAAGAATCCTCCAATTTTGGTATCCTGGAACCATTCCCTTGCAGATGCCAAGGGACGACCGTATTTTTCTCTCTGTGTCTGGCTTATTTCACTTAGCACGATGGCCTCCAGGCTCATGCATGTTGTTGCAAATGGTAAGACGTCCTTCCTTTTTTAAAGTAAGGCTGAATAATATTCCAGTGTGTGTGCATGGGGGTGGGTGTTTATGCCACATTTTCTATATCCATTCATACATTCATGGATATTTAGGTTGTTTCCATATCTTGCATATTGTGAATAATTCTGCAATGAGCGTGAGAGTGCAGATATTATATTTCTTTGAGATATTATTTTCATTTGCTTTTTTACATATACCCAGAAGTGGAAAACATATACCATTTGTATTTGTCAATTAATCTTAAATAAAGCTGGGGAAAATAAAATACGGTCTAAACTGTGGTCTTTGTATTTTGTGAGGCAAGCACAGTCAAATTAAACCTCCAATTTACTGATGAAATTACTAAGCTTCAGGCGGTTTGTCTAGTTTGCTTTGAAGTTATCAAATAGCTAAACTCTCTTCTGACTTTCAAACAATTGGCCACAGCACTCTACCAAAAGTCCTTGCAGACATATGGGATTTATAGTGGGGTTTCTAGATTGGGGCGGAGTGGGAACTTCCAGGAGCAAGACATCCAAGGCACCTATGCAAAAAGAATAAGAGAAATACTTCAGTGAAATCTAGTGTATGTAATAACATTTTTTAAACCAAATTCAAAAAAGAACCAAAGCCATTGTTAGTATTGGTAAATAGTAAAAGTGACACAGAACAAAATAAGAAACTTTGGATCATCAGTTCTCAAATTGTGGTTCACAAACTCCTGAGTGTCCTTTTAATATCCTGTGTGACCAAATACCAAGTGTATGTAAAATGACTTCTGCTGCATACCAAAAGTTGACTCTAGGTAAAACACTGTGCAACTGCTTTTATTGTCAGCCTAAAGTAACTGCTTTTTAAACAGATTTGCATCTTTACTTGAAAGAACAACTGGTAGCTAAGTTATGGTTATTATGACTTGCATAAATAGCAGACTTTTTTCCCAAAAATCAATTGACATAATCTATCACTAAATGAAAACACCTGACAGTAATTGTTGGCAATGATGACATTTGAGCTTTAAGTAAAACTTAAGAATATTGGGAATTTATAACCTCTACTTTGAGTTAACCAGCATTTAAATCCTAAAGTGTCTCTGATGAGATTGGTGGTCTTAACGACTGTGATATTTTGACAGTATTTGCTGAAAAGATGTTGCAAAATCATGCACAAGTAGATAATCTATTCAAAGTACAAGTAGAATGTAACAGCATGAGTAAGTTGATTTAAATAGTTTTTGATTCTTCAATGCAACTAACCTTTAAGAAACTATTTAATGCATCTTGTTGACTATCCTTGGTTATCTGAAAGACTATTATAATACTCCCTGTTTTCCAAATACATATTTGTTTGAAGCTCTATTTTCTTTATCTACTTCAAATAAATTATCAAATCAAATAAACTGGATGCAGAAGCACAAATGGGAATACTGTGTTCTATTAAGCTGGGCATTGAGAATATTTGGAAAAAATGTAACGCAAACTCATCTCACTACATTAATTCATTTTGGAAAATACAGTTATGTTAACATGTAATGTGTTAATATGCAGTTATTTTAAATGAGTTAATAAATTATTTTATATTTCTCAGGTTTGATTTCTAATACAGTAAATATAAGTAGGCACAATTTATATAAACAAGAGCTCTTTGGTACTTTCAATTATTTTTTAAGAGAGAATATTTGAGAACTATGGCTCTAGATCTGGGATTGGAAATTTTTTTCCTCTCTGCAAAGGGGCAGATAGTAAATATTTTAGGCTTTTCAGGCCATACAATTGTTATTCCAACTACTCAGTTACACTGTTGTGCAAAAGCAGCCATAAATGATATGTAATTCAATGAGTATGGCTGAGTTCCAATAAAATCATCTTTACAAAAACAGGTCATGGTGCAGAACTGGCCCACAGGCCATAGTTTGCCAATTATTACTCTAGATAATATGACTTCAGAATAAATATAGGAGTAAAGACATTCTGAAAAAAAAAAAACCGGAAAGTTAATGTATTCCACATAGCAAAAAGAATGATTTACTGATAAAATTGGGTTGAAGAAATCTCTGACAAACAATAGAAGACAGAAATACATAATGCTTATTTAGTTTTCACCAGACACTTGTGAAAAACTGTCTAAAATCTTGTCATGCATCTGACTTACACTTCTTCTTGAGGCAGTGCATATAAGAACACCAATTATAAAATGAAAATTAAAATATTATTCTACCATTGGATGGACCATAGAAAAATTCAGCGACAAATAAAAACACAAGACAACAAAATATCACAAATTTGGAAGAAATATTCCTCAAGAGAATTTTCTGAAATCTAGAAATGTTATGATGAAAACTGCAACAAATTATCAAAAGATATAAAAGTATCTCAGTAAATGGAGATTCCTATTTATGCTCTCCTTTTTTAGAATTGTGTTTTCTATGATGAAAATGTTATTGATTCAATAATAAAAATAAATGGGCAATCTAGCAGCCAGTACCACATCTAATAGTAAAACACAACACATATTCTTATAAATAAAAGAGGACTCCTTTCACTATTTTTTAAGGCAGAGTATCACTCTGTAGCCTGGGTTGGAATTCAGAGGGGTGATCACAGCTTACTGCAACCTCAAAGGCTCAGGACATCCTCCTGCTTCAGCCTGCCGAGTAGCTGGGACTACAGGCCTGTGCCTACCATGCCTGGATAAATTTTCTCTTTTTGTAGAGACAGGGTCTCACTCTTGCTCATTCTGGTCTTGAACTCCTGGCCTCAAGCAATCCTCCTGCCTTGGCCTTCCAGAATGTTAGGATTACAGGTCTGAGCCACCACGCCTGGATTCCTTTTGCTGTTATTAATAAAAATATTTTTGTAAGTTGTGTCCAAATAATGCAAAAAATAGGAATAATAAGTGTAACAATTGAAAATGGTGAGAAAATAATTATTTTTTTCAGCGTCATAAAAATGTGCAACAAAAATTATTTTTAAAAACTGTTTTGATTCTTTTACCCCATAATTTCACTTGTAGGAAATAATAACCCCTTTTAGAAAATGATGAGACTGATGCAAACACACGTTTATTGCTCTTTTATTTATAATAGTAATGAACTGAAACAAAACTCAAATGTTTGATGATAGTTTAATGTTTAAACCATGAGTATCTCTACTCACAATCTCATTATTTCTTGGATATATTATCTCTTAAAACCATTCCAGTGAAGTGATAGTCCCAGAATTTGACTTCTTATCAAGATCACCAATGAATCCCCCCTTTATATTGTTACATCCTGTGATCTATCTATTCCCAATCTTAATTTTACCTGTGATTTTTAGGAGAACTGGTCTACCACAATAAATATTTCCTCCTCCTAGACACAGTCTCTTCACTGAACACACAGAGCGCCACACCACCTTTTGGTTTAATGACTGAGTCACTGGTTCTCTCTGTCAATTTTCTTTGCTGGCTTCTCTTCTCTCCAACCTCTTTCCATTAGAAAACCAGAGCTTGATCCTTGGCCGTCTTCTCTTCTTTATTCACGCTCTCTCCTTGGGGAGATCATCTGGTTGAATGGCTTTACAAATTACCTATCTGCCGATTGCTCCCAAACCCTTATCTCCAGATTGTGACCTTGTTCCTGAAATTCCAACTCATGTATTCAAACTGGATTTTTGGAGGTTTTACTTAGATAATAAATAGACAAATAAAATTTAGTCATACAAAACTGAACTTCAGATCTTCCTGTCAATGTTGGGAAGGACTATATCTATCCAGCATGGACAGGGTGGTAGCCTGAGCCTAGAGAGTCCTGGCAGGACACATAAGTCTTAGTATTCTGTTTACAAGCTGTTCCTTTTATTCTAAAAGCAGCAGCAATCATTTATGTGAGAAAACAAGTGAAACATATGGAAAGATAAGAAATAATATTTCAGACTCCTGTGAACCACTGAAAGGAAAAAGGTACTAATTTTTTAAAATTTCTTTCAGATGTCTTTAACAACATGAAGATGAGCTTACAGAGAAAACTAACACTTCTCTTTTCACTTTATTCTTTTTACTTTTTCATCTTTTTCTTGTTCTCTCTTTCTCTTTCCCCTCCACACTCTTTTTCCAGTGTTGGTAGAAATAATTGCTATGCATTAAAACAAAACAAAACAAAACACTGGTAGAGTTTTAATAAAAGAATTGATATATATATATATATATATGTAATCATATTTGCATTACCAAAGAAAACATGTTGACCATGATGTGCAGAATGGATTAGAGAAACAGGCAAATTGCACTTGGGTATTTAGGAAGCTACTTCATGAACTCAGCTGTGAGATAATTAGTGGTTGTAGACATGGAAAGAAGTAAACAGATTTGAGAAATATATACAGGCTAAAAATAACCTAATTTGGTGATCAATTGAGCATTGAGTATTAGGGAGGTGGATTTGCTTGAAATGACTCCAGGGTTTTCCTTTTGTGTGGGCAGCACCTTAAGGAGTATGTAAAGCATGGACTAATGGTTGGGGCATAGTGGAGGAGGCTGTACTGCACGTCCTCTCAAAATGCTTGTTGTTTCCTTGCAAAGTGTCTCAAAGACAACTCTTTCAAGAGGTAGGTCGCATTGCATATCACCGACTCTTCTTTTTCCTAATAGGTTATAGCCACGTTTTGGAGGTTGGGGTCTTAAAATGTAAGATTAAAGCTTGCTCGTGAGGATCCTATGCTCCCGAGTGTATCACTGGGTGCAAGGGAAAGCAAAGAACATTTTTCATAGAATAATTGTTCACATTTTTCTCCCCTAAAAAGTAAACAGAAACTTTAAATAAAACTTTGTTTAAGGAAAAAATATAGTAAACTTTTGAAATTACAAATCTCATTTGTATATGGAATGCAGTTGCAAACCTCCTCATCCTCATCAAATGTGTGTAAATAAAATATGCCCCAATAATATAAATGATCATCTATTGGTGATGGAATTTTGGCTGATTGTTACAGCATTTCTTTTAACTTTTCTTTATTTTGAAAAATCTTAATATGTGTGTTTCTATTCTAATCAGAATAAAAATAAATTGTCTTACCTTACAGGATACATACCTTCTATTGTTGTGAGCTTGGGCTCTTTCACTCATCTCTAAGCCCTAGGGGACTAATCTTTAAAATGAGGAAAATAATAATATTTTATATAATACAATTGATGTAAGGAGTAATTTAAATTCTGCATATAAAGCACATATCTAGGCTGACTTACAAGCACACTAATGATAATTACTGCTATCTCTGCTGCATATTAGTGTTATTACTACTAATAGAATTATTATTACAATTTTTAATATGGATTTAATTTCTTATTCTAATACTTAGTGAGGAATTGTGAAGGGTATTAACCGTGGATTAAAGTCATGAGATAAATATGTGCTTCTACTTGAAACGAAGCTGATTTTAAACCATTTAATATGTAAGGCATTTGAAAAAATCATTTAAGTGTATGAAATAAAAGATACTTGATATATACTACAGGAGATATCTTACAGCAAACACAAATTCTCAAAGATATTTCCCATTTGCAATAGGCAATGTCAGATCTTTGCTTGCACAATCCACATCTCTTTTGTGTGTGTGTAATGGCAATATTTTTGCAGCTGAGTTATATTTCTGAAATAAAGCTCTGATTATGTTACTCCTCTACTTTGATTATATTTTCAATAAGTTTGAATTTCCTATAAAATAAAACCCAGGTTCTTAAGTGTGGAACTTGTCTTTTAGTCCAACCTGCCGCTAGTGCCAGATCTCCCATTATATTGAGCACAACACACTTTTTGCTTCCATTATAAAAGCCCTCTCTGCCTTGGCTAACATGATTTCCCCCTTCTTCCTAAATTATTACCATGTCCTCCTCATCTTTGCTTATCACGGTCTTATTTGTTCTTCAAGATACATTTCAAATGTCACTGCTTTTACCAAACAGTTCCAGATTTTCCCACGGTGGGGATTTCTGTCAGTTGCAATTGTCCTTTCTCTTTTTTGACGATTTTGTGTATCACATTTTACCTTGTCAAATAGATTATTGGGTACATTGTTTTTTTAACCTCCTTCTAAGCAAGGTAAAGGAACTCCTCCCACCCCGTACAAAAGACACATGTTTTGCCTACTTTGTCCCATAATTAGAGTTTGTTAAATTCTTTTCAAAAGTGATTTACCCACTTACTTTATCAAAGTAAGTTCTCCCATCTTCATAATGAAGGAGTTAGAGATTATCCCTAAAGCTCCTTCCAAATTTAGTGTAACATCATGGAAATAGTGAGCTGTCCTCTCTTCAAACAAGAACTGGGTAATAAGATTGCCTCTAAAACTAAATCACCACGCAATAGATGTAATTAGCCATCTGTTGGGAGTAACTCAAATTGTCTCTAAATGTATTACTGAAAAGTTTTGGAATTCCTCAATCCTCCATCCAGTGGCCTGTAATCATCTCAGGAGGCAGTAGTGGAAGGGCTGGTAATTTAAGGAGGACCCTAAGAGACTGTAAAAAAATCTCTCACACTTGTAGCAACTAGGTGCTTAGAAAAAATAAACCGAAAGCATCAAATCCTGACAAAGTAGTTAGTATTTTTAAGGACAAGCCCTTGCATTAAATCCATTTGATCCTAAAGGCTAATATATTAACATATGAAATATTTTCCATTTTTTATCCCATTCTTACTGTGCAGGTGCTGTTGAATTCCCAAACAGATCTATGTTAAAGAATGACAGCAAATACTTCTACAAGCATTTCAGTTCATGAAGGACCATTTATATTGCAGAAGCTTAATATGCAAATAAAATTAAAGTAAAGCTCTGCTGACAAATTCAGGAAAACATTTGAAACCCCTATCCTTCTTCACCTTGCCCACATAAAGATTGGCACTTACTGTATAGCAAAATAGTCTTGAATGTCCGGATATTTGCTTTAAAAAATTACCTTTGATATCTTCTCTTTTATCCAGACATTTAAGTCAGATATCCCAATGCCTCTCCTCAATCTGAAATGCCAAAAATACACTTGAAATTCTGAGAAGTTCCCAAAAGTTAAAAATGCTACTTGACACTACTCTACAATTTCAGTATGACAGAGGGGAGAAGCAATAATTCTCTAGGAGACAGACATCAAAGCCTCCCCTCCTACTAGTCACCTTGAGGTTTATGAGGGCTATTTATGCAAATCCAATGCAAGTTTAAAATGTACTCCTTTTAGATAAGCTTGAGATTATTCATCATTCTTGGCTAAACAAGGGTAATAATGACACCCAAATTACCATGAGCCTGATTAATGTATGTAGATTCTGCATGAGAAAATATTCTGAAATCTGTAGCATCATTCATATCATAATGAAAATAATGACTATGTTTCTTGTAATAAATAAAGAGTATTATGCGTTTGTTATAAATGCATGACAGCACCAGAGCCACATGAAATCAGCATCCTGAGCTTCGTATTAATATTGGTTGAGAACCACTGTCTGAGACTCAACAAATATTTGCTGAATGAAGAATAAATGTATTTTTCTATAAAATCCTCACACCAACTCCATGGGATATTAAAATCACCCTTATAAAAAATTACTTCAAAACAGTTGATGAAGTTGAGTTTTACAAAAAGGCAGTTTAAGTAGCTAGCCAGCCATAGGAAAACCAGCTATGAAGTGGCAGGGTGAAATTTCCACCCCAGATGAGCTTGACTCAAAGCTTGCATTCTTTTCCCAATGCTTATGTTCCAAAATTACTCCTTTTAACCCTGTTACTTTCAAAACACTCATTTCAATATTCTTTTAAATAAAGTTACTAATAAAGAATAGTAATTGCAAAATTATTTATGTGCTATTCAAACTGTACCACTCACTGCACTGAATTCAATTCTTCAGCAATTGAAGATTGATGAAAAGTAAGTGAAATTGAGCCATATCCAAAGTAAATTTTTTGACATAATTTTTGAGCATGTATTGAAACATATAGTTATATAAATGTTTTTAGTCTTATCTCATTATGTCATTACTGTTATCACTGTGGTATCATGCATAAATTTATAATTTATATTTACAATATGTAAGTTTAAAAATTCCTGATAGTTTAGAAAAATTTTCCAGAGAAATTCTGGAAAATCATTACCACTATAATCATGGTTCATAAATATCATAATTTCTACTTTATAGATAACAACTCTTAAGATTCAGAGAACTTAAGGTACTTAATTTAAAATTTAAATTAGGTTAAAGTACTTCAGAGACTCATTTGTTTCAATGTCCTCTGCCTCCTATTTGTGATACATGAAAGATATCATGACACCATTATATAAACTTTCTCAAAAGAAGAATGATTAAAATCTCCAAATTTTCTTTTTTATGAGTAGGTGGGTTTGGATATTAGATTGAACTTTTACAGGATTAACCATTCCACAAGAACATAAAAAATCTTCCAGGTTGGTAGTCAGTAATCTTACTCAATTTTCTTTATGCATTGTCCAAACTTTTGCAAGTTATGCAAAATTTTGAATTATCTCAGATCCCATTTCTTTCTCTGAATTTTAAAAGTTATGTTTCTTTTGCATTTTAGATATCATCAAATCAAAACAATTTCTTAGTGGTTTTGTTGTGCATATCTACCCATTTAGTGTATGTGTGTAACAATGCAAATATGTCTGAAAAACAACTCTTTTTATTAATGCCAAACCCCATTAAACTTTATAGTCAGAAACCATAATCCACAAATAGGTATTAAGCATCTATTAAGGCTGATGCTTTTTGGTAGATGTTTCAACTAAACGAAATTAGTGATTTCAATCTTCCAGACATATATATTTCACTTGAAGATATAACGAAGGTGTCTTTCTCTTGCTGCAATAGACTACTAATGAGAGAACAAGCTGTTGGCAGTTTCTACAAAGAACATTTCTACAAAGAACATTATCAAACTACAATTCAATCATGTATTAGTTACCAATGAATACAGTTGTATAAAACTTTTTCAGCAGTTCAGATCCATGAAACCAGTCTTAACGGCAAAGATAGCAACAAAATCAAAAATTCTTTGAACTGAAGGAACCATAAAATTCGAGCCCTTTTCTTTAAACTGGGAAACTTATACCAGTCAATCTTAACACCAGCTGTATCTACCCAATACCAAAAGTGAAGGGAAGAGTAAGAATTAATGAGTAACACAGATTTTCCCAAACCACACGATGTTTGTAGGCATGAACTACTGCTCTTTAAATATACTTATGAGTATCCCAAACAGAAGTAAAGGCAAAACCACATGATCATCTCAATAAATACAGAAAAAGCATTTTATAAAATCCGGAACTCCTTCTTCATAAAAACCATCAACATAGGCATAGATGGAACATACCTCAAAATTATAAAAAGCATATATGAAAAACCCACAGACAACATCATACAGAATGGGAAAAAGTTGACAGCATTTTGCCTAAGAACCAGAATAAAACAAAGGTGTCCACTGTCACCACTGCTATTCAGCATAGCACTGGAAGTCCTATCCAGACCAATCAGGCAAGAGAAAGAAATTAAAGGCATCCAAATCAAGAAAGAAGAGGTCAAACTGTCCCTAAACGCTGATGATATGATCTTATATCTAGAAAACCCTAAACACTCCACTAAAAGACTTCTAGAATTGATGATAAATTCAGCAAAGTCTCAAGCTGCAAAATCAATGTATACAAATCAGCAGCATTTCTATATACCAAAAGCAGTCAAGCTGAGAATGAAATCAAGGACTCAATACCAATTACAATAGCTGTAAAAAAATAAAATATATAGTAGTGTCCTTAACCAGGGAGAAGAAAGATCTCTACAAGGAGAATTATAAAACTCTGATGAAAAGAATTTGGAGATTCCTCAAAGAGCTAAAAATAGAATTACCATTCAATCCAGCAATGGCATTATTAGGCATCTACCCAAAAGAGAATAAGACGTTCCATAATAAAGACATCTGCACCCGAATGTTTATGGCAGCACAATTCACT
Source organism: Lepilemur ruficaudatus (assembly GCA_963574885.1). Lineage (NCBI taxonomy): Eukaryota > Metazoa > Chordata > Mammalia > Primates > Lepilemuridae > Lepilemur > Lepilemur ruficaudatus. The sequence continues at coordinate 25,825 of CAUYRT010011731.1, forward strand.
ATTGCTAGGTTGTGGAAACAACCCAAGTGCCCGTCAATTCATGAGTGGACTGTTAAAATTTGGTATATGTTCACAATGGAATATTACTCAACTTTAAGAAATGACAGTGAGCTAGATCCGCTTATATTATCCTGGATTAAGCTTAAGCCCATTATTCAAAGTGAGGTGACACAAGACCCGAAGAATGGGCCCCACTTGTACTCACCATCAAACTGGTATTGACTGATTAACACCATGGTGTTCAAATGATGGGAGTGATCACTAGGGAATTGGGGGATGGGGGGTAAGCCCACGTCTGAGCGATGTGATGGGCACTGTGGAGGGGTGGGACATGCTTGAAAAGTAGTTGGGGAGCGGAATTAGGGGTCTCAATAGGGGAAAGGAATTCCTCTAAAACTGATTTATGTGATTAATTGTACATCTCGGTAAATTCACTGAAAATCATTTAA
>CAUYRT010011732.1:0-59988 GCA_963574885.1 Lepilemur ruficaudatus
TTTTAGTTGGCCAATTAATTTCTTTCTATTTTTAGTAGAGACGGGGTCTCGCTCTTGCTCAGGCTGGTTTTGAACTCCTGACCTTGAGCCATCTTCCCGCCTCGGCCTCCCAGAGTGCTAGGATTACAGGCGTGAGCCACCGAGCCCGGCCTGGGGTACAAATGTTTAGGTTACATATATTGCCCTTGTCCCCTCCCCCAGTCAGAGTTTCAAGCATGTCCATCCCCCAGACTGTGTGCATCGCACTCATTATGTATGTATATGCCCATCCCCTCCACCCCCCTCCCATCTGCCTGACATCCAATGAATGTTATTACTATATGTGCACTTAGGTGTTGATCAGTTAAAACCAATTTGATGGTGAGTACATGTGGTGCTTATTTTTCTGTTCTTGGGACATACCTTTACCTTGACATTTTAAAACAAAATATTATTTACAATAGTATAAAAATATATATGGAAGGAGGCTGAGGCTGAAGGATTGTTTGAGGCCAGGAATTTAAAATATATATGGAATATTTAGAATTAAATTTTCAAAAGTTGTGCAAGAACAGTCACTTAAATTTAGAAAACATTACTGAGAGAAATTAAAGAAGACCTATGAAAATGGCAGGACATATGATATGCATGTGTTGAAAGACTGAATGTTAAAAGGTCAATTTTCCCCAAATTGATCTATAGAGTCAACAAAATACCAATTAAGCTCCCAGAAGGAATACTTGCAGTAATTGATAACCTTACTTTAAAAACATCCAGGACCTAAAATAGCTAAGAGAACTTCTAAAAAGTAGAACAAAGTTGAAGGATTAACACTACCTGATTTTAAGATTTATGAAGCTACATTAATCATGAAAGCATGGCACTATTGTTAAGCTTGATCAGCAGATCATTACATCAATGGATAAAGATATCAGTAGTTCAGAAATAGACCCGCACTGGACAACTGATTTTTGGTAAAGATGCTAATGCAACTCAGCAGAGAAAGGACTTTCTTTTCAACAAATGATGCTGGAACAACTGAATGTCCACATGCAAGAAATGAACTTTAGGCTGGGCGCGGTGGCTCACGCCTGTAATCCTAGCACTCTGGGAGCCCGAGGCGGGTGGATCGCTCAAGGTCAGGAGTTCGAAAGAAATGAACTTTGATCTGAACCTTTCACCATACACAAAAGTCAACTGAAAATGTTTCATAAACCTAAATGTAAAACCCCAAATGGTAAAACTTAACAAAAAACCCCAACCAACCAAACCAAAAAAACTAGGTGTGTGCCTGTAGTCCCAGCTATTTGAGTGGCTGAGGTGGAAGGATTTTTTGAGCCCAGGAGTTTGAGTCCAGGCAACAGAATGAGACCCTAAAAAATGAAAAAAAAAAATTTGGAGAAAATTTCTGTGACCTTAGACCAGGCAAAGATTTTTAAATACAACAATAACACAGTCCATTAAAGAAAAAGTAAATTGGACTTCATCAAAATGAAAATCTTCTATTCAATAGACACTGTTAAAAGAATGAAAAGATGAGTCACATACTAAGAAAAGTATTTCCAAAGCATATATCAGATAAAGGAATTGTATCCTGAATATAAAAAGAACTCTCCAAATTCAAAAATAAGAAAACAAACACCTCATTAAAAATCAACCAAAGATTCAAACACTTCACCAAAGAGGATATAGAAATGTCAAAGAAGCATAACATCTTTAGACCATACGAAGTGTTAGCAAAGATATGGAGAATATGGAACTACACTGCTGGTGGGAGTGTAAAATGTTACAACTGTCAGGTTTCAGTCTGAAATGTCATTCTTGGCACGCTCATGGCCAAAGAATGACCAAACCGACCAAAGTAAGGCAAGCACGAAAATGAGGTTTATTGAGGAGAGGAAGATAGGATTGTAGAGCAAGAGCAACATTATTGGTTTACAGAATGTGATACATAGGCCACAGATGATGACCAGACCCCTTGTCACACAAAGGCAGAGCAAAAGGAAGAGGCAAAAAGGGCCTGGTTATGGTCTGTGTCTTGTTTTATAGTGCCTGGAATGGGACTTCCCTGTGGTTCAAACGTCACCATGGAACCACATTGATTGGACAGTTGAGAGTTATATGACCTGTGTCTTACTGTGCATGCAGATCCCCCATAACGCCTCTCTGAACCCCCATTTGGGGTGGGGGGGGGAGGTGGTGGTGAATCACAGAAGCACCCACTTTTGTCCCTAGGAGATCTGGAATCCTTTGCTAACTACCTAACATAACCACTTTGGAAAACAGTTTGGTAGTTTCTTAAAAAAGCTAAAGATAACCCATCCATCCATTCTGCTCCTAGACATTCACCCAGAAGAGATCAAAGTTTATGTCCATAGAAAGATTTGTACATGGGTATTCAGAGCAATCTTATTTGTAGTACTCAAACTTGAAAACAACCCAAATATGTATCAATAGTTGGAACGGAAAAATAAATTGTTGTATATCCATACAGTGGAATTTCCCTCTGCAATAAAAAGGAATAAACTTACTGATTCAAGCACCAACATGGTAGAATTATCTCAAAATAATTATGTGGAGTGAACAAAGATAGGGTAAAAAAGAACGCAAACTGTATGATTTCATCTATGTAAAATTTTAGAAAATGGAGATAAATCTATAGTGACAGAAAAGTGATCAGCTGTTGCCAGGGGCTGTGGTGAGGAGACCATGAGGGGCAGGAGGGATCTTTGGTTATTCTGGGATCTTTTATTCTGGATATAAGGTATTTGAGGAAACCTTTGGGAGTCTGGATGTGTTCATGTCTTGACTGGGTTCATCATTTGGTGTATACGTATGTCAAAACATATCAAATTGTACACTTTAAACATGTGCAGTTTACTGTTTGTCAATGATAGCTCAATAAAGTTGTTAACATTTTTTCAGTAATGTAGTTATGCTACTTCCATTCATAATTTTTTCATGAACCAATATAAAAATGAATATTTATATAGTTATTTATGACACTTTATCTCATAGTAAGAGACCATCACTATATTTCTCTTCTTTTGTTCATGAATTCATTCAGCAAACATTTAAGTGTCAGACATTAGGGTGCTGGAGAAAGAAAGATAAAACTTTCTAATGAGTAGGGTAGAGAACTAGGATTTATTTAGTACCTACTAGGTGACAGCTACTGTTTTTACACACATCATTTGCTCTTTAGAAAATAAAAGACACACATTTATTTATTTATTTAAGATAGGGTCTTGCTCTGTTGCCCGGGCTAGAGTGCAGTGGCATCATCATAGCTCATTGCAACCTCACACTCCTGGGCTCAAGCCATCCTCCTGCCTCAGCCTCCTGGGTAGCTCAGACTACAGGCACGTGCCACCACGCCTGGCTAAATTTTCTATTTTTGGTAGAGATGGGGTCTCCCTCTTGCTCAGGCTATTCTCAAACTCCTGGCCTCAAGCGATCCTCCATCCTCAGCCTCCCAAAGTTTAGAATTATAGGTGTGAGCCACCGCCTAGCCAAAGACATACATTCTTGTATAAATTCATTTCACAGATGAAGAAATTAAGCCCATAGAAGTTGACAACCCAAAATAAGTGACTGAGGCAAAGATCTCAATCAATGGAGATTTATTAAGCCAAAGTTTGAGGACACACCTGGGAAAAACACCAGCCACAGATACACACATCTATGGTGTTTCTCCAAAGTGGAATTTGGGAATTCCTGTATTTTTTTTTATTTTTTATTTTTCAGAGAGGGTCTCTCTCTGTCACCCCAGTTAGAGTGCAGTGGTGTCATTATAGCTCACTGCAATCTCAAAACTACTGGGCTCAAGGGATACTCCTACCTCAGCCTCCCGAGTAGCTGGTACCACAAGCATATACCACCACATCTGGCTAATTTTTCTATTTTTTATAGAGAGGGTTTCTTGCTATGTTGCTCAGGCTGGTCTTGAACTCCTGACCTCAAAGGATACTCCTGCCTCTGCTTCCCAGAGTGCTGGGATTACAGATATGAGCCAATGTGCCATGGCCAATTCTAGTATTTTTAAAGGGAGATGACATACACAAAGAAAAAGGAGGAGTGGGGTGGGCAGTGAGGCAAAGGGTTACATGCTCTGAGGTCCCCCAAAATCTACATTTTACATAAGGTAAGGTGACTGTTTGAAGAAAAAAAGGGAGTGCTATCCCTGGGTAGATGGAAGAATGATTGATCTTGATCTTGTTTTGTCTCTGTTCTGCACTTGGAAGTATAAACTTATAATCAACATTAATAGTGTGGAATCAGCAGACCTTCATTTTAGGAGCTAGACTTATCCTGCAGACTCAAAGTTACAATTTACATGTCCTTGTTTATGGGAGGCCAGCAAAGAATTTCCTTATGAATGATCTATGGTGGCAGTCCTAAGGCCTTTTACCTTTCCTAGGGGTCTGATTGATGCATAATGTTAGCAAAAGCTATTCATTTGAAAGGGGGTTTTGCATGACTCAGCCTCCTGGCTTGACCTCTTTTGCATAAGGAGTTGGGGGGGGTCCTGATATTTTTTTTTTCTTTTACGAAGTTAACAAACAGCAGCAAAACTGGGACTGATCCAGGTTTGTGTGATTTTTAAGTCATGGTACTTTCCATCAAAACACACTACCAAACTTTTACAATCACACCTACAGAGTTCTGGGGTCAGTGGATAAAATCCTGACTCTTTCTAAGGAAGCTGGTGAAGGCTTTGCTATTGAGGCCCTACTACTTGAGATGCAGTGGAGGCCCTCAAGTATTTAGAATTTTAAGGGAGTACACTTCTGTTGACCCAGAAGGAAATTATACACTATCTCTCTAGCAGAAGTACTGTTGTCTTATTCATTGCTCCTGCAGCACTTCGCTTACTCATGGTTGATTTATAACTCATTCACTTCATACCTCAGCGAGTTGCATTTAAGCTTGTAACTGACAATAACAGTGGGGTGGAAGCTGCCATTTATATTTTAATAACAATATTTTTACACACCAACTATGATCGGTGATAAATCTTCTTACATGGATAAATTATTATTCACAACTCTGTGAGTTAGATAGTATTACTATTTTTATTTTACAAAGAAATAGGCCGCAACACAAGATTTATCTAAAGGTGTAAAATAAAAAAAAACATTTAAGCCATATAAAATCAGCAACTATCTCTATTTTTTTTTGTAAAATTTTGTCTTGGAGCTACATTAAACAGCAGTGATAGTGAAGAACAAGCATTTTGTAGTCAGACACATTCAAATGCATGTATAAATTACATTCCAAGCCACTTACAAATATGAATTAAATTTGTATTATTTTTTTCTATTGTGGGTAATAAAAAGCTGAGTAAGCTTTTATTTCTAGAATTTGACATTTGCCTTTGATGTAAAGTATCATTTCAAAAATACAAGCTAAAACTGAAGTGGTTTGTTCAGTATGGTAATGAGGTTGGTTTTTTATATAGCATTATTAACTTCATGTTCTAAAAAATAAGGACATTTAATAGTAGGCTATAAATTTACGCATCAACAACATTCCTCATTACCACCTGAGGCCAGTGGTATGTTTAATGCTCAGCATGTTATGCGCAATTACATGTGTTCAGGAATGCGCAGCGAATCCTTTATGATGCTGACAAAGATCGTTTACATAGCTACCACCGTTTACAAAGCTAAGAGCAGATAGTTGTTTACCAGAGGTTTCAATGCAGATCCCATACGTAAAGCCACGGATTACACGAAAGCATGGTGACCTACTGTAGCCAGGTTCTCAAATTAACCATATAAACCCGTTTAAAAGTAGTCTTTTTTCCTCCCCCTAAAGCGTGGACTAATTCTTATACCAAATTTACACGTCTGTTGGATGCCTACTGTGAACTAGACTTCAAAGATGAAATTAGATAAAGCAAGGTTCCTGCTCTTACTGAGCACACAGTCAGCTTTTTCAGTAGATTATTAGAAACCAAATAGGAAAACCGGGACGCTGGCGTAGGTCAAGGATCCCTGCTCGCAACATTGGCTCAAACCAACAAATTCCAGCCGGCCGGATTTACCGGGTTTGAAATCCCAATCAATAGACCCGCCTGTAGGCGGGACTTCCCGATGCGCATCAGTGCGCATGCGTCCGTAGGGAGGCGGGCAGAGACCCTGGAAGGTTGCTGTTGCGCGGTGAGCGGATAAGACGTCGCGCGTGCGCAGGCGCTCAGCGCAGAGGCCTGCCGGAAGCTAAGATGGCGCCGACGTGTTCGTCAGGCCGAAGTTGGCTCCTTGTCAGTATCTAAGCGGGGTGTTTTGGAAGGGGCTGAGGCAAACGCCTTCTCCGCCACCATGGCCCGGCATCGGAATGTCCGAGGCTATAACTACGATGAAGGTAGGTCGCAGGGTCACACCGGGACGTTATAGACGCTGTTCCAGCTGGGATCCCAGCCCGTTGGCATCCGCTTGGATCTGTGAGTTCCTCGTCAGTGGTGCCGGGCTGTAATTCGGGGAGGCCCAGCTGGGAAAAATAACCGGACATCTGAGTGCCACCGAATGCCGTTATTTTAAGTCATGATTTCTGCTCTTTGGGAGTGATTTTATTTGGCGGGAGCGGGGAGGTGCTGCAAGGCGTCATATGGGAAGGACCTTTTGGTGAGGAGGGGATCCGGTGATATTTATGCACGTAGGCATTGTCACCTCTTCCATCGTTTTCTCTCAGGGCGGGCACTCACGTGCTTGATTCTGGCTTCTCTCCCCGAAACTCCCTTTTAGAAATGCTATGGAAACTTGCTTATTTGTAAAACACAGGTTGACTTACATTCAGCTGACCTGCTGTAACTGCGTTAGATTTATATGATAAATCTTTTGTTCATGTTCATACATACTTGGTGTAGAACCTAGCTTGAGCTAACTAATTTTTGTCAACGAATTTCAGATTGAAAACTGAGGTGACAATAGAAAAGACACATATTAAAAAAATTCAAAGAGTAAGTCGATCAGGTGATCTTGAGGTGCATACTCAATTCTTGGATGGTAATGTTCAGTATAAATGAGTTTTAAAATGGAAATAAAAAGCAATACTAGAGGAAAGAGGGCTTGGAAAAGGACTTTTTGATTTTAAAAAATGAAATAAAAGAAAAAATGCGTATGAATGTTCTCTAGGAGTTAAAAAAAAGTTAGAATTAGTTTTAGGAGGAGCACACTCCTCATCGTGCAATGGATAATTATAGGCATCACTAAGCATCATCCAAACTAAAAATATAAACGAACATGAACTAATGCAGAAGAGGAATAGATTAAAGATCTGTTGCTTTGTGAAGTGCAGAGCATGTAATGCTTAATATATTGGTGGTTATCATTGACACCCCTGGTAGATATTCTAGAACATCAGTATGTTCTAACCATAGGGGAGGGCATCTAACACCCTGTGGTACATTTGGAGACTGTGACCCGGTCCTCCTGGCACATGTTAGTTTCCTGGTGTTCACTTTAGAATGGAAGCCTTTTTAAATAATTGCTATGGATGTGGGTACTGCATGTGGACCACTGTCACCTGAAAAATGACTTTAGACTGGGAGATATTTTTCGAAATTTGATACAGAGTACATGAATAGCCTAACTATTACTCAAGTTCTTTGATAGTCATTTATCATTTCCTCAACCAACACTGAGTGCTTAGAGTACTCCTCTAAGCTTTGGAGACTGACAATAAGGTATTTGAGGGTAATATAAAAGGAGGAGATAAATACAATTAACAGATGATTAGAATATAAGAGATGCTACAAAAAAGTACTGAAAAAGTGCTGTGGGGGGCTCTGCAAGTGAGAACACTTAACTCGGAATGGGTTGGGGAAGTTTAACCAGGATTTCTATGTGAAGGAAAGCTTAATGGAGGGGAGGGGCTAGGTCTGAGGGAGTAAATGATGTGATTATCATGTTGTCCTGTTTCTTTTGAACGATTGGTGACATCATAACCAAGCTGTTCCTGTAACACAGGAGGTTCACCCACTGTTCCTACTTTTAAAAATTCTACTCATTTTCAGGGTCCAGTTTATTTCTATGCTTCCCAGTTAGGGACTTTTCTCCCTTGGACTTTCAGAATAATATTATAATTTAAAAGTCCTCAAAAGTAATTGATAATAAATATAAACTCTTTAGAGAGTGTTTGTGTTTTAGAATCTATTGGTTCCTCTGTTTAACTTCTGCTTTGTTTTTCTCTGTAATTTAGATAGTCTTTATGTGACTGCCTCAGCTAGTTATTTAAAAGCCCCAGGAAGGCAAAATCCATACTTTAATTTTATATTTACTCTGGTAGTTGCCACAATGTTCTTTACATGCAGTAAATACTCTAAAATTTTATTGAGGAAACAAACCACTTTATAAAGATCATAGGAAAGAATTCTCCTTAACTTTTTATATTTCATCGCTTTAGGGTCAATTTCAGTATTGAAAAACTGACTAAGTAAAAAAAGGTTCATGTTGTCTTTAATATCTAAATATTTTGTTTGTGAATGGCCCTAAATTACTTATTAACTCATGATTGTGGTCTAATAATTTATTGAATGTTACACTATAACAATAACATGTTATTATTTTTATCTAATATTAGCATTTATGTAATCTTTCTCTGCCTTAAGCATTTGGTCTCAGCCTTGGAGCATGCCGTTCTTGCTGCATGCATACCCTCAGAAACTGGCTAACTCTGTCTTTGGAATTGGTTTGGATATTCTGGGGATCTTTCTCTACCATCTTACTCCCAATTCTTGTTTTGTTGTTTGTGTGTGTTCCAAATTGCTCTGTATTTCTCCTGTTGAGTACTTGTCACAAAGTTTTATAATTGCCCATTTTCTTTTCTGTTCTTTTCAAATTTTAGGTTTGGAAAGAGCTGGAAAAGAGCTGAACAGTGAGCTGGTGTCTCTAATAGACCCCAGCATGGTGTCAGTATTTGTTGAATGAATAAATAAATACATTTATGTAAATATATTTATATTCTTTGTGGGTTTTTAGTTTTAATTAGTTTGGTTCATTAATTTATAACAAAACAAATATTAATTTAGTGCCAAATGTTATTATGTGCCAGGTAGTTGGCTAAACCAAGTCTTACCCTGAAGAAGCTGATGGGCTCATGGAGTGAAATAGGTGTAGAACTTTGAAGACAATACTGTAAAAATTGGAGGAGTGCGCTAGAGGGTAAAGGTGGGAGGGGAGCTTGCTGTTTTTACCCAGAGTGGTCAGAGAAGCCTTCTGCAAAGAGGTGATATTTGAGCTGAATCCTTAGCTAGGAGAAAGAAATACCCTTAGAAAAATATGGGCAAAGAGCATATTCCAGTCAGTAGGGAGTAAGCACAAGGGAGTTTAGGGTAAGGTGGTTTATTAGAGGTTACCTAGCTCTATGTGAAGAAACATTACTTTCATGATCTGTGTGTGCTAGTACTTTGGTTATAGAGGGCACTTGGAGACAAAAATGGATAGGGCTTATTTCAGGTTTTGGTCAGCACTGGAAAGACAGTTCCCATGTATTGTCTATAGCAGCGGTCCCCAGCCTTTTTGGCACCAGGTACTGGTTTCATGGAAGACAATTTTTCCGGGAGTGGGGGCTTGGGGTGTGGAGCTCAGGTGGTGATGTGAGTGATGGGGCGCGGCTATAAATACAGATGAAGCTTTGCTCCCTTGCCCACAGCTCACCTCTTGTGGTGTAGCCCAGTTCCTGAATTTCATGGAAGACAATTTTTCCCTGGACGGCAAGAGGAGGAGGGAGGCAGAAGCAACCCCCGGCCTGGTTCCCCTAACAGGCCACAGACTGCTATCAGGCTGTGGCCCTGGGGTTGGGAACTGTAGGTCTGTAGGATTATTATTTTTCGATCACAGTAGGTGAAAACTTGGAAAAACTCAATAAAACCCAATTAGCTTAAAAACTCAAGAACCATGTATGTCTTTATAAATATAGAATGTTAGTAAATTACTTACTTTGTGGGTGTAATTCTTAGAATTTTTTTGAAAAGTAGATATTCCAGGTTTTGATGAGTAATTTGTTTTGGAGAGAATTCAAATACATCAATATAAAAAGAACTTGTAAATGAATTTATCTCTTTTGTTTTTATTTTAGATTTTGAAGATGATGATCTCTATGGCCAGTCTGTGGAGGATGATTATTGTATTTCTCCATCAACAGGTGAATTTTAGTATTCCAAGAGACTATAATATGTAACATTTAAAAAGATAATTATATGTTAATTTTTAAAGGTATATAAAATAATTTCTTTACCCATGAATGAAATAGTTTTGATTCCATCATTTGGTTTTAAACAGTTTCAAGAAAACTCTGAAGACTGTGGTTTTTCCAATATTCTTTGCAACATACAGTTAATCAAAATGTACTAAAACAGTGATTTAGTCAATAATGAAATTCTAAAACCTCTGAAGTCAGGCAGCAGTTAATTTTATATCCCTGAGTATCTTTTTGATATTAGAAACATTGCAGTATAATGCATAGACTTCCATTTATTTATTTATTTATGCCATCCTTCAGAAATGATTCCCTTTATATAGTACTTTATCTACTGTTAAACAGTTTAGTAAATAAACCAAATACATATACTTCAGACTTCTGATGGAGCCACAGAAGGATTAGAGTTCAAGTTTCTGTATGATTCCACATCAGAGCTGCATCTTTTTAGCTCATGTACCTAAAGATTTCTTCTCTACCACCTTATAAGGAAGAGATTCATATGTTCTTTCAGCAAAGACTGAGTCTTTGATCCCAATCTTTCTCTCATTTCTCTAATGATACATTTGTCTTTTTTTTTTTTTTTTTTTTGAGACAGAGTCTCACTCTGTTGTCCGGGCTAGAGTGAGTGCCGTGGTGTCAGCCTAGCTCACAGCAACCTCAAACTCCTGGGCTCAATCAATCCTTCTGCCTCAGCCTCCCAAGTGGCTGGGACTACAGGCCATGTGCCACCATGCCCAGCTAATTTTTTTCTATATATTTTTAGTTGGCCAATTAATTTCTTTCTATTTTTAGTAGAGATGGGGTCTCGCTCTTGCTCAGGCTGGTTTCGAATTCCTGACCTTGAGCGATCCGCCCGTCTCGGCCTCCCAGAATGCTAGGATTACAGGCGTGAGCCACCAAGCCCGGCCTCATTTGTCTTTAAATTTCAGCCTACTATATATACAATTGGTTAAAATGCCCTGCTAAATTAGTATGGTATACAGGGGGGGTACAATTTACCTGTAATTAGGTATTGTATAAATGTAATTCATGAAACTCATTTTCCACAAGTTTAAAGGTTAATATAATAAACATTTCCATCAAAGTCCTCTGCTGTGATCTGAATGTTTGCGTCAAAATTCGTATGTTGAAATACTAATCCCCAAGGTGATGGCATTAGGAGGTAGGGTGTTTGGGAGGTGATTAGGTCATGAGAGCAGATCCCTCCTAAATAGGATTAGTGCCCTTAAGAAAGAGGCCCTAGGGAGACTCCTTCACCCTCCTACATGTGAGGACACTGGAACTAGGTGCTGTGTGTGAGCCCTAAAGTGGGCTTTCACCAGACACAGAGTCTGCCTTGATCTTCAACTTCCCAGCCTCTGAATGTGAGAAATAAATTTCTGTTGTTTGAAAGCTGCCCAGTTTATGGTATTTTGTTATAGCAGCCTGAATGGACTAAGACATCCTCTTTGTCTTAATTACCTTATAGTCTGCTGGCCTGGCCTATAAAGTGTACCTGCTTTAATCACATTTTTACCCTCTGAAAACCAAATGTGTTCCTTCTGACTTATAATTTGTTTTTCTTTATAAAGATGTGGGTGCTCCAGAAGTTGTCTTATCCTGTCTACTTGGTAACCTTTTTTCCTGTTACTTGTTATTCTGAAATGCATCTTGCTGTTTATTTGTAGGCATGTCCTTCAGGTCAAGTACTTTCCTCATTTAGCTAATCATGGCCTCTCTTCCTTTAATATTTCACTATTATAAGTCAATATTCTGTTAGGAGATAGAAATTGCACCATTTTACCAGAGAATTTAATATGGAAAGTTGTTAACCAGATATTACAGACCAAAAAAATTCAAAAAGGGCAACCAAAATATTGAGAAGGTAGTAACTTCAAGAAGCATTTGCCATCCCTAGTGCTTAGGGGAACAAATGGACAAGATTGAAAGCGATGTTTTAGAAGCTTGTGAGGGCTGTTTGGAGCTGGGACTTAGACCGTGAGGGGAGGGTTCTGCTTTGCTGCTTTGCCTCTGAAGTTTATAGGAGGGACTGTGAGCTGGGGCTCAGGCCTCTGGGGAGGGAGGCACTGTGTGACTGATGCTGGTGCCTCTGAAGAGACCCTTTGAAGTTGGGATTAAGTCTTTTGAAGAGGGGATTCCAGTCTACTGGCTGGTCATGGTGTCTGGGGAGCAAAGAGGCAAGTTGAAGCTGGTTCTCAGAGTTTTGCAAAAAGTGAAAATGGGTATTAATTGCTATTTACTGGAACAAACTGCTTCTGCAAGGTGAAGTGTTGCTAGGATGACAGTGACTGGAACAAGAAGCAAAAAGGAAAGGAGTATGTGCCTTCCTTCAGTCTTCTAGTCTCCCTTTAGCATCTCCTTCCCTGATCCTAAGAGGGAGCCAGGTATCAAAGAAGAAATGTGCTTTGCAGAGACTTCACCCCAGCATCACAAAACTGAGTAAAGAATGGTAGGTTAGAAGTTGAGAAAATGGCCTAATTCCATTAAAGTTCCTTATTCAGGGCTTCAAAAGAAGACATTTTGTAGGGATTTAGGAATAAAACAAATTTTACATTTTCCAAGGTACCTCCTAGGCGCTTGCTCTTTGGGGCTCCTACAATTCAACATCACAATTGACTAGGTAATTTAAATTTTAGAGATGATGAAGTGATGCCTGGTAGCACCATCCTCATCACTCACATTCTAATAAGCACAGTAGAGAGCATGGCATGTTCATGGAACTGAGATGATTATGTGGCTATAATGTTCAATTTGAGTTTCAAAATCTACATGGTAGAGAGTGATTAAAGGTGCTACTTGAATGCATGTAGGTAGACTAGATAGGGAACTATTATATGTATTTATCTAAAGGACATGAGGTTATTTTGGGACAGTGTTCTTAAAGTGTGGTCCCTGAACCGTCAGCAACATTGAAGAGTTTATTAGAAATGCAATATTGGAGGCCCCACCCAAGAGTCAGAAACTTTGGAAGTGAGGCACAGCAGCTGTTTTAACAAGTCCACTAGGACTTGATATGCATTGAGAACCGTTTGTGTGGGGCAAGAGTGGTAGCATTGGATTTTGAGGTAAAGAAAAAATTTATAGGAGCTGAGGTTTACAGGATTTGGAAGTTGTTGAACATAGCTTGCTTAAGAGTAGAACCCTTCATAGAGAGAGGTATTACTGAAAGACACCCTAGTATTGCAGGTTAATGTAGTCATTTATCTAGGCTTATCTGGATAAATAACTTTATCTTGAGTAATGAGCTAACAGTACACATGGTCAGATCTTCAGAGGGTGTTTTTCTGAGATATGCATTTATGGCTTAGCTTTCTTGAGGACAGGGTCAGAGTTTATCTGTGTGTTTCTCATAGCTCTTGATGTGTGTCTTGCATGTGTTTGTATTCAAGAAAGTTTGACTCTGAGTTACTTTTGTACACACCAAGAAATCAACCAACATCATCAAAGCAGGAGATAGTTGAATGGTTTTGAGTTTCTTCTGTGACAAACTGGTATTTTTAACAAAAGCATGTGACTTTGGATTTTTTTATTTTTCACAATATTTAAAAAATAGCTGTAACAACAGATCTGAAACTTACTTTCTTCTTTAGTGGTATATTTTCTAAGTAATTTTCAATAAAAAATGAATAGTTTTAGAAGAATACTTTTTGTTCTTAAAGAAGCAGCTAATGTTGTGGAAGAGCCAGCCAATCATACTCATGGTGTAATGAAATCTGATAATTGAGAGACTTTACCAATTAATAGGAATTTCTCTCTAAAATTCACCAGCACATGTATATTTTTTGAATTCTGTTAAGCCTGGTTTTCCTGATGGAAAGGCATTTTCGAAATGTTAATGTTTTAAATTTCCTTTAGAAAGACTTTGATACTGAGTATTGAATCTATCTGGAAAGAGTGCAGAAGAGCCTGTATATTAAACTTTATTTCAATGGTTATGTATTTTGTTTCAACTAATATGATTAGAAGTAATCTTTATTTGGTTCATTCCAATTTAGAACTTTTATTGAGCACCAATTTATGTGTAAGAAAAACCCTATTCTAATAAATTCATAAATTAGTTTGGTGTAACATAGCTTGTTTAAAGTCTTGTTCAAATAGCTTGCTACAGTAGTATGGGGGGTAAATAAAATAATCCTGACCGAAGGAGTCTGGGAAGGCTTCTGGAAAGAGATGTGGGATTGGGGCTGGTAAATCTGTAACCAAGAATGGCATTCCAGTTATAGGAAACAACATTGCTTAAGCAGTGTCCTCTAAGTGAGGCTTGTTTTGGGAGACTCCCAGGATTAGTGTAAATTGAAGCAGGAAAGAGGGCTAGAAAGGGAAATGGGAACCAAATTGTGGAAGACAGTTTTTAATTTTGTGTTTGTAGTGTCCACTTATTAGAGGTTTTTGAGTAAGGAGGGTAGTTAGTATTTTGGGCAGGTAACTGATTATGTTCTACGAAGTGGACTACAGGTGGGACAAAAGAAAGGGGAAACTTGTAGGCAAGTGTTTCCTAACCTTCCCTGATGTGAATTGGCTGGGAGTGGTTCTTAACAAATTTTCTTCTCCGTTCCAGTACCACTTAATCATGGGAAGAAGTGTAGAAAGCTTTATCTTTAATGAGTGCCTCATGTGATTTTTATTTTAAGGTGTTTAGGAAACAATTTTAAGTAGTTTCTGGAGTAAGGTTTTGAATTCTTTTAACTTTTATGTTTATCAAAATGTCTTAAATTTAAAAAATTACTGTGGGTGTCCATTCTTTCAGAAAGCACTTCCATCAAAGTTTGTGATTTGAAATTTTAGGGAATAACATTCTGTATTTATCCATTTTCTCACTATTGCATTTGTCTCTATTTTTACTATATCTCTTGCCTTTTGGGCTCTTATTTCAATTTCAAGATTTGGACTACTTTTTCTCCCCTAGTTGCTATTTTTATTTTTGCTGGGGGAGTTTTCCTATCCTTCGTCCCTCTCAGGCAAACCCAACCATTACTACTGCCAAAAAAGTGGCCACAGTATAGGTTTCTAAGTTGGATTTATCTGTGTGTTGGTGGGAGGATGGTTGGGTGGGTGTGGGGAGTAATAGGAAAACCCCGCAGGAAAAAGTAACTCCTGGGAGGTAGAGTAGAAGCCTGTGCATTGAGAACTTCCTCTTCCCTGTCAATATTTTCTAGTGAAACTTGTTGAGGGAAGCATCTGATTTCATGCCTTAGTTAGTTTTTTGTTTTGTTTTAGGTTTTTTTCCTCACAGTTCATATGTATGAGAGGAAGTTGGGGAAAGTACATTTGTTACTTTTAGGCTAAACTGAATATAGTTTATTAAAGCCAAGAAAGCAATTTGTAAATCACCAGGCAGAAAATGGCCAATTTATATTTTTTAGAACTCCTACATTTTATTAAATCTAAGATGCTATGGATTGTAAGGCATATTATTTCATGGACTGCTTTAAAACAAAAGGCTGCCAATCTAAGTATTATGTAATGCTAAGATGCCATTTGACTATAAGACATATCTCTAATTCTGAGATTTTAACTTGAAAAAAGTGGTCTTCTTAAAGAATTTATGAAATGGGATCTCTCTTTCTGCTATTTAGCCGTGCTGACTATTAATATAGCACCAGCATTATGGTCTCCTTGCACAAGACGGGGCAAATTAGGGATCACATGATATAATATGTGCATTCCTGAAAATTTTGTGGTCTTTAAAATTATATACTGAAAATAACAACTTAAGGGAAAAGATAGGATCAGTACAGACCACTCAACCTATAGAGTACTAACAATGATAGTAGTCATCTTAGTAAAAATGCTCACACATTTAATAAGATTTAATAAGATCTTTAATAAGATTCCTAATACTTCAGTAAACACAGGACTTTCCATTAAAAAAAGGTGAAAGCTTGATAGAAAGAGATGTAAGAAAGGGTTAAAACTAATGAGCAGTGTTGCAAAAGCAAAATTCTCACAGATCTTGAAGAGCCAAACAGTAAGGACCCTCAAAACAGAGTATGTGGCCGAGCTGAGCCAAGAGGAAGAATGTGGGGATATGTGGCATTACGGTACAGTTACAGTGTGATATTCCTCTGTGGTTGGTGTTAGTGTATCTTCGTTGTATCTGTTACTGTTATGTGGTGTGATACAAAACATTGAACTATTGGGAGAAAAGTTTCATAACCTAAAGCATCTTCAATGTTACACAATGTACAATGTTACCATTCTGCTATTTAGTTAGTATGAACTACTTCTGCCAGTTAGTATGAACTAATTTATGTTAAGGAAACACACATCATAGTATATTAGATTCATTTATCACAACTGCTCTGTATTTGTCTTATTCTATTATTCTTGTTCAAGATTTCTTCCACTTCTTCAGCTTTTCCTGTGTTCTTACCTCCTTTATTATAACTGCTCCAATCTTCATTGATTACTTAATTTTCTGTGCTTCCACCGTTCTTGTTATCTGTCTTACTCATTTGGCTTTTAAAATGTGTCATTACATTTTTCTTCTTTGTCTTCCCTGCTAATCTTTAAGGCCATTGACTTACACAATGATTAGAACGCACCTATGTTGTGGCCTTCTGAGTGTAAGTGTTACACATAGGCCATAGCTTTATATTTTATGTGTTATCTATAAATCTTGAATGTAGTTTTTTTTAATAAATAATGTCCTCTGATAACATGTACAAAAGTCAATGGATTTAACATGTTTTGTGCTTTTACAGAAAGCTAAATAATGTAAAACCCCTAATAATACCTTGCCTTTTGAATATTATGTTAATATTTCTGTCATTCTTTAGTTGTATTCCTTCATAATTGAACAGTCTCCAGGATTGAGTTCTGTGGCCATCCAGTAGAGGTGGAAGCATCCATACTTTGGGCATGCCTTATGATTTTTCTCCTTTGTTCACTTGTATTTCATATATGATACTTAGGCATGTATTGGCACCTTGACAATCTGTCTTTCCTTCCTTTAATGAAATATATAATATCTAATTATATATATCAAGTGATGACACTGCCACTATTGCAGTGTAGCACAGATATCTGAAAGTCAAAGTTGGGTCTATGACACTAGTTTATAATGTTAGTATATGATTGAAATTGTGAGTTATTCAAAGGTTAAGGCCTGTGTTTTCAGTGAACTCTTGGATTCAGGCAAAATTATCTGTTCTTGGGAAGTGAAAATAAATCTTGTGTTTTTTTAATGATGCCAATTATTAAGTTTGATATATGATTTCAAATATTTGTACCAAAGAAGAGAAAATTTCAGGGAACACAGAATAGTAGGCAAGGATGACTATATTAGGAAAGGTAGTTTTTGGAAACCATGAAGAAAGTAAGCTCGGTAGAATGGTCTTGGAGATTGGGGGAAGAAGGAAGAACATTATAAGAGATTAATAAATAGTAAGGACACTTGGACGTTTGAGCAGGATTTTGGGTATATAATATGTTTTGTCTTAGATTGTTTTTTGTTTCATCCATTGTTATGGAATGTGGGTAACTGTAGGTAGTAGATTAGAATCTTTAATTTTTACTTTAACTTTTGGAAAAAAAAGGTAAATGGGAAATGGCTATACTACAGCATTTTTGATCATTTTATATTCTAGCTGCTCAGTTTATTTACTCACGACGTGACAAACCTTCTGTTGTTGAGCCTGTAGAAGAATATGATTATGAAGATCTAAGAGAGTCTTCCAATTCTCTTTCGAACCATCAGCTAAGTGCAATTGATCAAGGTATAGCAAAAAATAGTGTATGTGTTTCTTACCTGAAAATGATTAATAACCAAATACACCAGAATTTATCAATTTTATTATGATTGTTTATAACAGTAACTCATAGACTAATGATAAAAATGTATCTTATATCTTTAGGAAAAAATTGTTTTATTAAGTGTATTGTGTGAAGTGTGTATATATCTGTATGGCTGAAAGGTTGATTGTATGGGTATTGTTTAGTAACTAGAATTTTTGATTGAACTATTCTTTCATTTTTTCCATAGGAGAGAAACTTCAGTGATTTGTTATAGAAACTTTTTAAGACTACTATTTAATAAATTCTGTGTAGAGCTTATGATTAGAATACAAAAACTCCATTACTTAGAAAGATGTTAGGTTCCAAAAGGTTTAAAAAAAAAGTTGAAGTCTAAAGTAGCGCTGTACAAGTGTCCTGACTGTTTATTATCTGTGTAAATTAAGTTTTAAGATAGAACCTGTAAATGGTAATGACATTGGTTCTGAATTTGCTTTTCAACACTCTTAAACATTTTAACAAAGACACTTATATTTTGGCTTTCTTCTTTTATAAAAAAGTTTCAAACATGACATTGCTCGAGCCATAGATTGATAGTAGAACTAAATGGCCAGGTATAACAGTAATGTCATCTGTTGATAGTGAGCAGGGCTGAGCCAATTTGCTTTTTGTCTGGAGTGTGGCTTTGTTCTGTAAATGTTTTTAAATTGAAAATTTATAATTAATTTGAAAAAGAAGCTTATGAATCTGGGAACTGATCATTGAATTAATCAGTAAAATATATACCAGCTGCTAACAAATTGAGAAAAATGGAGAGAAAGCATAAATACACAAAATTAGAAAGCAGAAAGGCAAACAACAGGTACAGAAGAAATTAAAAGAATTTATTTACCAACTCTGCAAATACATTTGAAAATCTGGATAAAAATTTGAAAATGAGCGTTTGTGTGAAATTCTTGATAGTATTTAATTGTATTTTTAAAGAAAGTGTTATAGTTGACATTGTGGGTTGAGAGGGTAGGAATAGAGTAGAAGTCTTGTCCTTTTGTTATGCTTCGGTAGACAGTGATAAAGGAGTTATGAAATTCAAAGTTATGTTTGAGAAGGAAAGTTAATCATTTCAACCTGACACATGTAAGTAATTGCATGATGACAATAATAATGATCATAGTGAACTTTTACTAAATACTTTCCAGGTACTGTTCTACATACTGTTTAAATATTAGCATCTTTAACCTTGACAACTTTATGAGGTAGGGCAGTTGTCCTGATTTTGCAGGGAAAGAAAATGAGACACAGGGCAGTAACTTACCTGAGATTGTACCAGCTAGTAAGTGGCATTAGGATGTGAACCAAGCCAGCCTAATTCCATAACCTCTACTTTTAACCCACTTACTCTACTGCATCTTTGCGTATATGTAGAAAATAGTTCCCATAATTAGAAGAGGCCTTGATGCTAGCTATGCTATGTATTCTGTGCCAGTTTCAGTAATTGATGTATTTTTCAAACAGGTATTATTTTTCCAGTATAGCTTACTAGCCTTTTAAAATTAATCTTGGATTGAATCAAAGCAGAATTGCTCAAATATTTGAGAAATTTATTTTTAATAATTGAAAAAATAGAGCAATGGAAAAAAGTATCAAATTTTTTTTTTAAGAAGTAAGGATATTGCCAATAGTCTCCTTGTTCAACATGTAAGTATGTAAAATTAAATATAAATTGCATTTTGTGCTTGCTTTGGCAGCACATATACTAAAATTGGAATGATTCAGAGAAGATTAGCATGGTCCCTGTGCACAAGGGTGACACACAAATTTGCGAAACATTCCATATTTTTTTTTGTACTACCTTAATATTTTGAAATTTAAAAATTTCATTCTATGAAATGGTTTTGTGGAGTACAGAGTCTGAAAACCTCATTTCTATTTTGATTATTGCTAACTTAGTAGTGCCATAATTTTCAATCTCATCTGTATAAGTTAGGATTTGCCTGATAATGTCTAGTCCATTGTGTTATGAGGATTACAAAATGAATACATATAAAAGTATTATGAAGATTGTCAAGTGTTATACAAATAAAATGAATATATTCATTGTTATTTGTTGGCCCCTAGATACCAGGTACTGTTTTAGGTTCTAGGCATACAAAGTTTTGGCTGTCATGGATTTTTGTATCACTAATAAATATTAATTAATAATTACTTTTTAAAGATAACAGTTATCAGAAAATTAAAATCCATAAACAGTTTAGATAATTCCAGGTTTAAATTTTTTATTTTTAAAATGAACATCCTCCTCTTAATCTACTGGCTGTCCTTATTTTTATGGCATTTTTATATTAGATTATCTTGCCCATTTTTTAGAAGTTATTAAGGATGATTTAGTTGGCTGGGAAAAACTGAAAGAAGTTAGCCTAAAAGAAAACTAAAAGCAGTAATTTAAGAAATGTAAGGTGTAGACTTAGTGATTAACTGGGTTCACTAACAAGTTAGAAATAGTCCCACACTCTTCCCTCCTTTTCCGTACATGTCTAAAATGATCAGTGCAGATATAGTCATCCTTGATGACTGAAAATAAGTGTTAGTATATACTGTGCAATTTACATTTTTTCAAGCATTAGTCAGTATTACTTAAGAGACTTTTGTCATCATCATTGACTGAAAATAGCTGTTTGTATATATAATTTACACTTTTTGAAATCATTAGTCATTATTCAGGAGACATGTATTCTGGTGACTTCTTAATGAAATTGTACCTGCTGTAAGGGAAGATAGGTATATTACAGATAAAAATATGATCATTATATGTAATTTTTGCCAAGGAGAAAGGAGAGTTGAACATTCTAGTATAGTTTCAAATCGTTCTATCAGTTTTGAAGATTGAGGGTTCTTTCATGGCACCATTTGGTATTTGGTATAGCTTTAATCGTCGTCTGTTTTAGCTCGTCTTTATTCATGTCTGGATCACATGAGAGAGGTACTTGGAGATGCTGTGCCAGATGAAATACTGATTGAAGCAGTTCTGAAGAACAAGTTTGATGCGCAGAAGGCTTTGTCAATGGTTCTGGAACAAGATAACATGCAGAATTTGAAAGACAAGAGTGAGGGAACAATGTCTACAGGAAGGATAGAAAAAGGTATGCCTTTACTTGTTCTCTTTTAGTTGTTTTATGTAGTGTTTAAAGAGGCTTTAATTTGCTTGAGCTTTTAAGAAAAAATTTAATTTGCTTGAGCTGTTAAGAAAATCTTGCATGTTACAGTTAACTCTTGATAATTATTAGTTGATCTTCTAGTTTGTGAATTTTTAAGATGAGTGTTCTGTTATACCTTGGTTTTTGGTTATTTCACTACTTGTTTTCGTATCTAACAGAGCATAGTGGCAATAAAATCAGATAAAACAACACAAGACATTTTATCTTCTTGCTAATAGCCTAGAGAACTTTTTACTTATTGTTTTTTAGCTCTAACGAAATAGGAAATGGAATAGCCAGCCAATTAATGGTAAAAATCCCTTTACCCTTATATTATTAATATGTATTAATATAATTCCATTTTATTTAAATATCATTAAATATAAGTATCATAATTATACTATTCTTGCATTTTACAGGCAGATATTTAATTTTAAATTTGTAGGATTTGGTATTAAATTTGGAATTTAGTGGACAAAAGAGGGAAAATGAGGTGGTACCATTGTATTAGTTGGTTGGTATCTGTCAGTATGAGTATGGTGATTTGTTAACTAGGTCAATATTTCTTGAAACCTGTGGGCTAGATTTTTTTGCTACAGCAAGGTTGGATACAGTCTGTTACCATGAAATAAGAGTTTTTTTGGGAGGGATGGGGAGGCACAGATGCATACTTTTAACTATTATGGAATGAGTCTGTAATATGTCATCTTATGATAATAGTGTTTCCTAGATTGCAGTAGAAATTATAGGGTGTTATTTGTTTGCTTGTTTGTTTTTAATGCATTAAAATACAAAAGAAAATGAACCTAGTTTTTTTCTTTTTTCTTTTTTTTAGAAGTTTTGAATGTGAGATAATCCTGACTATAATTTAATTATGGTTAAAACCTCACTTTGTTAAATTCGTGAAAATTAGAACATTGACTGGCTTGATACTTACACATTTGTTATTTATCAGTGATCAGAGTATGAAGGTTACTTTAGATTGTTAAAGGAAGGTAATATTCCTTTATTGTTTTTTAGAGTGTTCACTTAATGTTTAATAATGATCAAGTATCACTTTTTTCATGTCATAATCAAAAGAAGCATTTAGTAATTAAATGCCTCATTTCATGTTTCCTTTTGGTTGCGGTGACTGTCTTCTGCATATGTCAACCTGTTCATCTGAAAATTAATGGCTCTTGTAAGGTAAGGAGTCTTATTTTCTTCCTCTGAAGTTTCAGCTGATAATGTTCAAAGTTCTTATCCTCGATCAGCAAATCATTTGGATTGTAGTAGCAAACCCTTTGATTGTTCTAGCTCAGTAGCAAAATATGGATCATATCATAATTCTTCAGTTCCAAGTCACCATTTACTTCATAGAAAAAAGAAACTTGACAGACCTAAAAGTGAAAAGAAACTAGAATCATGTAAGTTAACAAAAGAGCTTTCACTAGCTGACGTAATTCATGATATGCCAAGAGATTCTTGTAAACATCAGCCATCAGTCAGATTATCATCCACAGATAGTCCAGAAAGTCTACTTTCAAAGAATGTAGACGGTGATTTTTTAAGATCTCAGGCATCTGAATGTGTTTCCAAAGATGATTCTGCATTCAAAGAAATACCAGATTTAAAGTCCTTAATGACAAAGAGCACAACACTGAATAATTCCTTATTTATTCAGAACAATTCACTATCTGATTTCCAAAACATTCCAGTACAAAATAGTTTAGGAAGTTCAAATAATCATTTGCACTTAACTAGTTCCTTGGAAAATACACCTCTTGATAATTTAAATGCTAGTAAAAAGGCTGAAACTGGAAGTGTTTCTTTAGGTGAACAAAGTGCCAAGAATTACATTTTAAAAAATGACAACTTGCAGTTTTTTCAGTGTGAAAGTCCATCCCTAGCTGAACTGTTTCAGGAACACAAAGAAAACGATCTAAGCCAGTGCTTTACTTTATCTGATCTTTGTAACCAGTCGTCTGCCAGTTTTACAGATCCTAGTTTGGGATCCTTTCCCCTGTCACAACTAGCAAATCGCTCTCAGTCTTCAACTGGAATATCAGAATTAACAGGATCTCTGTCATCTTTGGCATTTCATAAAGCTTCTCCCGTAAGAGACCTTGAGAATTTGTCGCTTTCTGATTTGATTGCAGAAACAATTGATGTAGACAACTCTCAGATTAAGAAAGATTCCTTTGAGCTCAGTTTATCTGAAATGAGGTCTCCTGGAATAGATTCAAATATTGATCTTAGTGTCCTTATAAAAACCCCAGATTTTGCTCCAAAGCTTTTAGAAGACCAATCAGTTGCTCCAGCATCAGGAACTAAACTTCCAGGTTCAAAGTTAGGGAAAAATTCCAGTTTTCCTAAGGATATTAAGAAAAACAATAAAGGCTCTTTGACTAGGAAACCACCTTTTTCTCTCTCTTGGACCAAAGCCCTTGCTGCTAGACCTTCAGCTTTTGCTTCAACGCTGTGTCTTCGTTACCCACTGAACAGTTGCAAGAGACGCACCTTTGACCTCTATAAGACTTTTCTTTATAGTAGACAAGTTCAAGACATAAAGGACAAAGAAATAAGTCCTCTTGTAGCAATAACACCATTTGACTTCAAATCGGCATCTCCTGATGACATTGTAAAAGCTAATCAAAAGAAAGCTTTTACTAGAGAATAGCAACAAAAGGAAAACTTGATAACTGTTGTAGAGCTTTATATTTTTAATTAAAGTCTTTATAGGATCACTTTATATTATGGGATTCAAGTTGTGATTTTTATATTAAAATTGTCTTAAGTCAGTTGATAGCAACTTCAGTTGGTATGTATTTTTGCACTGAATTTTTTTTTTTTACAATCTTTTAGTGATTACTGACTTTAAGTTGATAGCCTGTAATGAGTATGTGTTTACGAAGTGCATATGAAAACTTGATATTGTAAAATCAAACCTCAGATATTTTTATTTGAAGCATTCAACTTTATAAGTTTTTACGATGAGATTTTTTTTCTATGAAATATTTTTGTGCTTTGTTCTTAAACAAAAATGCCAGCACTTGGGACTATTATTGTTTAATATGAAGATTATTCTTATGTGACATAGCATAGCTGAGACATTATATAGTCAAATAGTACTGATATCATTCCGAGTTTCATTATTTTTCTGCAGGTAAATATTAAAATTTTTCTATTAGAAAATCTTAAAATTCCTGACTTTTAAGAGTACCATGGAAGTTGTTGAAGTACATTTTTTGATGATGATAATATAAAAATCTTTTAAGGGACCATGTAAATATAGAAGCTGGATTAATATGTGAATTATTTTTATACATTTTCAAAACATTTGTCCTAAATGTACCCCTTAAAATAAATACATAGAAAGTGTTGTCAAGTATGGTTGCACGTTCTTCAAATAGACATTTTGCCAGATCTCTCTTTTTCTTTACAATAAGTAATAAAACACGGAGTTTTCCTTTTTGCTACTGACAGCTGTGTGCACTACAATGACAAAGTTTCAGCAAAGGTGGATCAAATAAGAGCCCTCTAGTGAGCAGAATAAGTGGGTAACTAATTCCTTAAAGCAGTGGTCCTTAACCAGCAATCATAATCACTGGGGGAATTATTTCAAGACAGATAGTGTGTCTTCAGTCTAGATGTGCTGAATCAATCTCTGAGGGATGGCACTTGGGAATGTGTATTTTCAAAATGATTCCCAAGTGAATCTGATGGATACTTCTGCCTGAGAACTACTGCCTTAGAGAAAGAAATCAATGGAATGGAATTATTAATGCTAAGAATAACATCTGACCAACTTGAATTCATACTTTCTAGAAAATACCAAGGAAAATTGCTAATTAGAAATTATGGTCTTTTGCATGAAATGATGCAAGTATCATTAGTATTCCTTGCCAGAATACAGTAATATCTATAATGCTATTTCTTGGAAGGCAGCTATGTTCACCACTATACCACCAACGCTATAATGCTATTTTTTAATGAAAATAAAATAGCTGGCCTTTTCCCAGTAAAGAAATATTTTTCTTCCATAGCTATTTCACTATGCATATGATAATTTTTTTTGTTGACTTCTTGTTTCTGTTTATTTTCAGAAGGACATTCCAAAATTTTTAGCTCTGTCTGATGTTTTTGTATTCAGTATTTTGGTGGGAAAAGTTAAAATGGCATTATGTCTTCATTGTTATAAGTAAATACTTTTTGATTTCTTGTGATGTCTTCAGGTTTTGTTTTTAACTGCATATTTCAATGCACATAATACTGATACTTAGGAGATCATATAAATCATAAGCTATACTTTCTGATTGATTAAAATGTGAATTACCCCAACTACTGAGTTTGTTTTTCTGGTCTTGAACATTTATTGAACATTTTAGTAATTTTGAACTATAGTATATGACTCATCAACTAGATTTACATATAGGCAGTCTCCAATTTAGAAGTGAATTATAATATATTCTAAGAGTTTGTAACTAACAATAATTCCTGATTAATTGATAACTAGGTGGTCCACTTTGCACATGAATCCACGAATACTTATTTAACCTATATTATAGTTGAGTAGTGGCACTGTTATTTTACCTTCTTTTATAACAAAATAATTTTCAAGTAAAAATACAATACTTCTAAAGCCATATAGCAGACGTTATAGAGTGAACTAGGTCTCCCTTTGTTAGCTGATCAGGATTATAACTACCATTTATGAGATTCTTTTTGTGGGGAATAAAATTATGTATTATAGGGTGATAAGGGAAATAACAGTATCTTAAATAAGCTTCCAGGCTTCCTATTTCCCTTGTCTTGGCTGTGGGCCTGTCAGGCATGTACATGATAAGCATTTGCCCTTGTTGACCAAGTGAATGTCACAGTCTCTGAGATTCTGAGGGTGGAACCAAGAAGACCACTCCTCCTTCCACCCTTGGCCATTGGCCATTGGTAAAAAGATGTTTGCCTGCTTGCTGTTGAATATACTCCTTGTGATGATATTGTTTGTACTAAGTGCATATTCTGCACCAGCTGCTGTTTATTGACTGACTGCTGTCTTGGTAGCTCAGGTGTGCTGTTTGGGTTTTTATTATTTTTTAGTTCAAATATCAGTTTTGAGATGCAAAGCCATTTTTGTTTGCATTATGATCAAGTACATTAATATTTTACCTTAGGAATAGAAATAATTTGTAATTACATTCTAAATGATATAAAATACATTAAAAATTATCGTTCTTGACTCTTTTTGTTCTTTAAGAGATCTGATGTTCATGAATGTTTTGACCTTTTGCATTCTAAAGTCTTTAGTTGGCTCTTTTAGATATAGTTCTTCTTACAATTAATTGCCAAGAACCAGGGTTTCATTTCTGTACAAAACGCTTTCCTTTCCTTTTCTTTCTATTTTACCTTTTTCTGTTTTCCTCGTTACTAAACTGGCTTTTTAACCTCTTTTCTTCCCTTCAGCTTTGAATTCTTCTTTCTTGAACTTTTACTCTTCTTCTTGTCATAAGTAGTGGTAACTATTCTCAGTGATTTATATTTGTTAGTAATTTTTACTATTCAGTGGGAGGTCATGTAACTAATTATCATAATAGGGATAAAACTAGTAAGGTGCTCTTTCTTGTGTATAAAAGGAAGCACATAAGATAAACACAGAGAGAAAAATAATGAGTTCTTATGTGATTATTTAATCTTTTAAATTGACCGTGAATCTATTTGTGGGCCGTTGCAAATAAGTACAAATTGTATATTGAGAAAGAACTTTGTATCAATAAGTTTCTTTTTTGTGTTCACACAAGTATATATTTGGTTATAAAATCAGTTTTATAGTAGCTTAGAAATTGTTTTCTATTATTTATATAAACAGTGGAACATACATAAATAAAGATAATGTTGACTATACATGGAGGATTAATAGGGATTTCTATGCTAGTTTTCTTTTACCTGTATACTTATAATTACATAAAGCTCAGCTTACGCAGTTGTATATTATAATTTTAATTTTTAGGTTGTAAAAAACTTGTCACATTTTGAGTGTATATATGTGTTTTGTAAAAGCTACATTGAAAGAAATAATTCTGAGGTTTTCTTAAATCAAGTGTGAAAACATAATTTACCCATTAGGTTTTTCTGTATGAACTTGATATGTCTGAATGATTTTTTAATAATTTATGCTGAAGCTACTGTTTTATGTCTTTATAAACAAATTAAAAAAAAAACCAAACTATCTGGTTGTGAAGAATTTCTTTTAAGATAATTAGCATTTAGAATTCTTCCTTTCCACAGGTTAAAACTTTATGTATTCTTTTTTTTAGGACTTACACAGAAACACTATTAAAGTGTAGGTTATGGTGAATATTAGTCATGTAATTGCAGAGATGACAGTGGAAGGTAAAAGAAATGATCAGCTGGGTGCAATGCTAAGTGCCTGTAGTTCCAGCTACTAGGGAGGCTGAGGCAGGAGCATTGCTTGAGCCTAGGAGTTTGTGTCGGGCTTGGGCAACACATAGTGAGACCCCTGTCTTCACAAAGAAAAAAGAAAAATGATAAAGTGCACGTGTGTTTCTGATGTTGAGATTCCTGATTTATAGTGTATGACTAAAAGAAAGTATTTTAGATGCAGGATGTATATATTCCAAGATTACCAAGATGGTATGATCCTTGCCATCAAAGGGGAGGGGAGATATGCACACTTAAACACATAATTATATTTGTTACAGTTTGGCACATATAACATTATACTGTCTACAGCTGACATCTTTGTCTTCCTCATTCAAGCTGCCACCTCCTTCTGTTTCCTATCTTTATTACTAGTATTACCATCCCCCAGTTTCTAAAACCAGAAACCTAGCTTCGTCCTTGATTCCTCTCCCCGCACCTACTACTTATAATTGATTACCATTCTTGTTATTTCTACTTTATAAATAAGTAAATATATGTGTGTGTACA
This sequence comes from Lepilemur ruficaudatus, assembly GCA_963574885.1. Lineage (NCBI taxonomy): Eukaryota > Metazoa > Chordata > Mammalia > Primates > Lepilemuridae > Lepilemur > Lepilemur ruficaudatus. The sequence continues at coordinate 28,032 of CAUYRT010011732.1, forward strand.
CATAGGTATGTGTGTGTATGTATATATATATATATATATATATATAGAGAGAGAGAGAGAGAGAGAGAGAGAGAGTTGAGGTAGTTATGTTTTATAAAGTCACTGCAAACACTGAGTAAGTCAATACTGAAACATTGCTTTTATGGGAAATAAAGGGTTAGGTTCCTGTGAGCCTCTAGTCACATTTTTGTCAACCAATCAGTACTCACCCTTGCTTTATTTATATATCATGGATTCATTAACATTGAACTCATGATCAACAGCAGTATAACTCATGCCTTATCTAACACATCTCCATCTTAGCCTTCTTATGCTTAGAAACACCAGACAACACTTCAACACTACACTTGCAGGCCATTTTTACCAACAAAAAAGCACAAATGAAAAAAATGTGACACTAAATAGACCATGAAAAGGATACTTGTTTACAGTGTGAGATTTGAAACAAGAAGGTAGAGTGTCTCTTAACTTTTCAGTTTATCTCCCCCTAAAGTACTTTCTATACTACAGACAGAATAATTTTTCTAAAATAAAGATCTACTTTTATCTCCCTATCTAAATCCTTTTATTTCCTAAGTCTCTTTATGAACTTATATTTGTGTATCCTCTACCGTAGAACACTGAGTTTCCTCTGCTTCTGGAGTGCTTCCCCCCACCCCCAGTTGCTCTTCAGGTTGTATTTAGCTATCACTTTACTCCCAATTGTGGGTTAGGGTAGCCTTCCTGTGCACCCATAGTTGACTGTACTCCTTTTATTACCATCCCATGTGAAATCATAATTCCCTTCACACACATACTCTTTCTCTTGTAACCATGCTTTATTGTTCCTCACAACACTTGTGTCACTGACATTGCTTGTGTTGTATACATACTTGTTTTATTATCTGTCTCCTCCCTGTTCCCCATTCCCTCTCCCCCATGTAAATTCTTCAAATGCAGGAATTTTGTGTGTTCACTGTTGTATCCCCAACTTAGAATATGTCTGATAAATAAATGTAGGAAAGGTGTTTAAGTAAAAGTGAATTTCTCTCCTAATACAGTCCCACAATTTTGTTCCCTACTGCGGTCCCCTCGCCCCCGACCCTGTCCATGGAAAAATTGTCTTCCATGAAACTTAGAAAGGGGGTGGTGGAGCCTGCATAGGAAGTGAGTGAGCCCAAGAGGGAAGCTCCTCCGCTCCCCATCGCTGGCATCACCGCCTGAGCTCTGTGCCGTACACCCCCGTGCCCCATGCCCCATCCGTGGAAAAATTGCCTTCCGTGAAACTGGTTCCTGGTGTCAAAAAGATTGGGGACCACTGAAAACCTATAAACCACTGTAAACAAATTGTTTCTTTATTCTTCCAGAAACTTTACTTGCATATTACACATATGTGAATGTACATACACATTTTTACACAAATGGTAGAATACTATAACACTTCTATATCTAAGTCACTTAATAAGCATTTTGCAGATCTTTCTTTATTGGCATATATAGATCAATCTCATTCTTTTTAAAAGCTGTGTAGAATTCTATAACATTGTACCATAATTTATTTAAACAGCCCAATCTATTGAACATTTTAAGTGTTCACAGTTGCTGTTGCTAATGATAAATGAACATCCTACATTTCTAGAAATTGAATTTAAACATTTTTGATAGATACTACCTAATTGTCCTTAATAGGGATTGTACTGATTTCCTTCCCACGAGTTTGTGAGTGTTTTTGCCAAAATTCTCACAGATATAGGTATTACTTCTTTTGGTATTATTGCCAACCTGATAATTGGAAAATATTTTTTCATTAGTGAAGCTGACTGCTTTGTCATATATTTAAAGCTATTTATATTTTTCTTAGAACTGTCTGCTCTTAATCTTTGCCCATTGTTCTGCTGGTTTAATCTTTCATTTCATAATTTTTAGGTATATGTGTGTGAATCTATGTACACACGTATACATATATACATATTTATATACTACAGAAATTAGTCCTTACAAAAATTATTATATGCATGGAAAATATTTTCTCTGATTCCCAGTTTGTCATTTCCTAGGTGATATTTTAGAAGATAAATTTAAAATTTTTATTGGTCTTTTTTCTTATGGGTTTTTGTTTGAAAGTGCTGCTCCACTACAAGATAATTTTTAAAAAAGATTATTCATTGTTTCTTCTAACTTTTTTGGCAGATTCATATTTTTTATTTTTGTATCTTTGATCTAGCTAATATTAAGGGCTAACATAGGAATCGGTTTCTCCACCAACATCGTTTATTTTTATGGAAAGATGATTTATCACAGTACCTTTTGTTGAGTTATACATCCTTTTTTTTGGAAATGCCATCTTTCACACATACTAAATTCCTTTCAGTCCTCTGTCTATTTTGGGACTCTGTACTAATAAACTTAAATTATTGTAGCTTTTTGTTACAGTTAAGTTTTAATATTTTGTAGACTGTTTTGTATTTTTCTCTCCTTTTTTATAAGTTTCCTGAGTTATCTCACATGGCTCTTTTTCCTATATGAGCTTTAGAAATAGCTTGTCAAATTACTGAAAAAAGTCCAGTTGTGTAATTAAACACAATAAAGTATTTAATGATTTATCAAGAGATTTTTGGAGGAAAAAAATGCTGTTTCCATAGATGCCAAAGGCTTTAGCTAATATTAAATGTTATATTATCTTAATAGGTTTTCTAGTATTGATCTAGTTTTACATTATCTTAAGAGATTTTGTAGTATTGATTTAGTCTTGTAATAGCTCCAGTTGATCATGATGGATTGTTCTTTTAATGTGATGGATTTTATTTGCTACCATTTTATTTAAGATGATTCCATCTATTTGTAAAACTAATTTATAATTGTGTATATGTGCATGCTCTTTGTTGGATTTTGCTTTTTCTTGTGATGGTTTTATAGAAAATTTAGAATGTTTTTCTTTATCCTTGAATAGTATTGAAATTATTTCTTTTATGATAAGATTCATCTTTCTGAATATTCTGGGATCAATTTCAGAAGTTTTACTTTTCTTAGAAAACCATCCATTTCATCCAAAGTGACAAATGTATTTTTGTTGAGCATCATACCAGACATTGTCTTATTCTTCTAGAGTCTTGGGTATTGTTTTTTCTCCTCTACTCTTGCAGTTGCCCTCCACCCAGCTTTTTTCCTTTTTGCTTATTACCTTGCAATTTGTCTTGTTTTTTCTTCTCCAAAGATTGGCTCCTAGATTGGTGATTAGTTGTATTGGTTTTAATTGATTATTTTGTTAGTTTGTCTGCTTATGACTTAATCAGTTTTCCACTTCTTATTTTCTCTAAGTAGAATATTTAATTAAACTTAAATGCATTTTTAATTCTTTATCTTAAAAGTTAGTTTTAATTTATGAAATTTCAAGTAGAAAAATACAGAAAATAATATAACAAATATCCATGGAGCTACCACTTTAACAGAAGCTAACATTTTGTCACATACACTTAAGATCTTTCTCTGTTTTAAGAAATAAGCTCTTAGATTGGAATCTACCCCATTCTTTCCTTGTTCCTTCCTACTACCTTAAAGTGGATATGCATCATTCCCATTTTCTCTTATTGACTTGTATCTCTATAGTCATTATTTTCTTATGAATAATGCATTTGCTGTAGTTTATGGGTTCTTTTAAAGTTACCATTATTTTCTGAATAATATGCAGTTTTGATTTTGATTTCCTTTTTAAGCCCAGAATCCGAGAGAGTTTTAAAATTTCCAGGTTGTTGGGGGAGTTTTGTTTATTATTATGATGATAACTGGTTTTATTATACTGTTAATCAGAGAATGTAGTCTGTACTCTTTATTTTTTGAATTTTTTTGAGTTTTACTCTATATAAATTTTGATATGTAAAGATACATGCTCTTTCTATGGATTCGAATTTTTCATTAATATAAAGTTCTCTTGCTAGTTTTATGCTTTTTGACGTAAATTCAGTTTAACATTAATGTCGTGATTGCTACTTTCTCTAAGTTATATTTGTCCATCCTTTTGCTTTCAGTATTTTGAGTCACTTTAGTATAGTTGGGTTTCCTGTACTTGGGTTTTTCAGAGACTGTTTTAATAAATTGGGTTTTCCCAGTGATGGCATTGATATAATACCTTCTGTCATTTTTTAAAAAGTTGTAGTCTTCTGTACTTACTTTGAAATATGATTTATGTTTGTTTTGATCTTTGTATATACTCTTTGATAATTTGGAAATTTTATAGTTTATAATTAAATAACATACTTTAACTTTCTAAAAATTTGCCAACATGAAATAATATATGTTGATCTCTCACTATAAAAATGAAGAAATTAACACATTTATACTTTATCTTCTATTTCTCATAATTTTTATTAATATTTTAAGTTCTTAGGTAAGGTATTTACCTTTTTACCTTTGATAATATTAATATATTTAAATTTCTATTAATTGAATTATTAACTTTTAAAGTTGTTTAATGAGTCCTAGCTTTAAAAATTGAGCTCTTCAGAGTTATACTTTCTCGTACTTGCCCTCTCTTTTCTCCTGAGATTTTTAGTCATTAGTTATTTATTGTCAGGATTTAAAGCATTTTCATTTTATTCTGTACTCACAATTTCCTTAATTTTAAACCACAGCTATTTTAAAAGGAATCTAGTGATTATTTGTGTTTGACTTGGTTTGACATCTGCTTCAACTCCTCACCTTCTCCTGCCCCTAAAATATGCATGTGCAAAATGTTTCCGGTGTTATTAAATATTTGAAAGTGATTTTGTGGCCTATATTTGCATGACAAATTGACAAATAATAGTTTAGGGTTACTCTGTCTTTCCTGGAGGGCTTCGTAGATGTTGCTCTGTTTTCTGTTACTGCATGTTGCTAGCTAGCCTGATTGTGTTGCCTCTAGTGTGGCTTTTATTTCTGTAGTAGTTTCCTGCTCCCCTCCAATTTTCTCCTGAGCTCTGCTGGCTTACTGTTCCACTTTTTCTCCTGTCATTTTATCATTTCTTTCATCCTCTGTGTCTGTCTTTTAAGCTCTTCTCTCAGAGACTATGTTTTCTTTGCTATATTTGATATCATAAAACTTAAAAAACCCCTATTCTTTCTTTCCTCATTCATCTGTTGTATATTTATCATCTGCTTTTTAATTGTTTTCTTCCATTATCCATTATGACAGTATCTTCCTTTAGCATCTATGTCTCATATTTGAAAACAAGGGGAGTTCTTTTTTTGACAGACCATTATGAAGAATGATATGGGGAGAAGAAGAGTGGTGATTGAGCTTGGGCCATCTTGTACTCTTGCACTTGCTGCATACTCTGTCCTTAGGTCATGTTTCAGCATAGTTGATTCTCAACATCGCAAATTTTCCCCCTTTAAGACAAAATAGAAGCTCTAACAGGCTGTGAAATTGTCTTTTGAAGATTTTTTTAATTTCCTTGTCCTTGGTGTGGATGGGGTCTGAGATTCCTCTCAGCCTTCACACATCTCCAGATCTTGCTATTTTCATGATGGCTCTTTGGTTGGGTCCTTCAGAGGTATGCCTCCAACTTTGGAGAAGTATGCCTTCTGGACAAAATCTGCAGTCACATGTGCCCCATATGCTCTCAGTTTGATTCAAATTTCTGTTTGGTAGATTCTCTTCCTAGTTTGTTTTGGTATTATTTTGTTGAAGGTGGAGTGTTCTTCTGTTTCTCTCTTTCTCCCTTTATTTTTGGGGGTGAGTGTTTTTGGGGAGAAGAATGATGTAGAAACATCTTTGCTTTGATTCTTTAACTGGGTGTTTTTCTCCCCAAGGACACTTGGTAGATTAGGTAGTCCCTTTTTGACTATGAAACTAGACTGGTCTGAGAGGCTTGTGAATATTCTTTCTGGGAATGTGATATGGCAAGCCTTGTGTTAAAGTTTTATTTGGAGTTTTGGTATAATGATTATATATCATTATATATCAATAGTCAATAGTCTGGAATGAAATTTCTTTTTTTTTCTCATTCAGAGAATTTTTCAATATTTTTATCATTTTGGAATGAGAACTTCTTAGTATCTACATAGAAATTAGCCTTTTATGGTAATAAATTAGAACTCTAATCTCTAAAATAGTATATTGAATGTTAACATGTGTTAATTTAGATAACATTTTAGTTCCTTATGTTAACATACATTGAAAGTCACCAATAGCAAATGCATGTAACTTAGAATGAGTTATCATTAATTTTATTATAAATTCATGTGATTGAACTGTTAAAAGAGCATATATTTGGGGAGCAAAATTAGGGAATAATCTTTTAGTTTTCTGATGTTATTTTCCTTGCCATCTTAAATCTATCAAGAGAAAAAACACCTCCAAAATTATAAAACTGAGTAACATACTCTTTTTCCCCACAAAAATTGTCAGAAATTAAAATATATGTAGCATTATTGTTTTAAAGGAAAATCTTGACAGAAAAATTTTATTACTTGTGGGTAAAAATTTTATAATTAAGTCAACCTAACTGGAAGATAAATAGTTTTCACCAGAATGGATATTACTTTGTCAACTGAAGTTTTCACTCCTAAGGCTTTTTCTAACACTAGATTTATTTTGATTCATTTAGAAAAATAGTTAATGTTAAAAAAAGTAAGCAATGAGAAAAAATAGTCTGTAAATCTGAAAAAAGAATCATGTGTAATTTAAATTTAACATTTTTTACAGTTCTCAAAATTGATAGTTCCATTGCTTCAGAAATAAAGTAGCTGATAAATGTTTATACTAATCAGATCATTAGAGAATCGATTGTTTAAAAGTGTTACAGGGGCCAGGCTTAGTGGTCTGTAATCACTCTGAGAGGCCGAGGCGGGTGGATTGTTTGAGCTCAGGAGTTCGAGACCAGCCTGAGCAAGAGCTAGATCCCATCTCTACTAAAAAATAGAAAGAAATTAATTGGCCAACTAAAAATATATAGAAAAAATTAGCTGGGCATGGTGGTGCGTGCCTATTGTCCCAGCTACTCAGGAGGCTGAGGCAGAAGGATCACTTAAGCCCAGGAGTTTGAGGTTGCCGTGAGCTGACACCACGGCACTCTAGCCCGGGCAACAGAGTGAGACTCTGTCTCAAAAAAAAAAAGTTTTACAGGGTTTGAAGGAATAGACTTCAATATTATACTTTTTAATAGAGCAATTTTTGATAAGGTTTGCTTTAAGTAATACTAGTTTGCTCATACTGCTTAGAAATCTATTATATATCATTTTCCTTTCCTTTTGAATTTCATGTAGTTTCCCTTCAAATAAAGCTGTTATTTAGAAAATAGAGCCTAATTTTATATAATGAAGATATATTTTTTCTAACATCGTTTTGCTATTTTTTGTAGTGTTAATAGTCTATTAAACAAAGTATATAGTATATTGGTATACTACTGTTTGAATATCTGTACAATATTATTTATAACTATACTCAGATGATGATTATCATATTTTTCGGTCTTAACGGCAGGTTGTTCCTTAGATCAGATTCAAAAAGTTAATTAAAAAAAAAGGGAGAGCAGAGCTATAAACACTTGGAACAAGATCACTTTTTTCTGCTTGCCTATTGTGCTGTATTTGTCTCTTTCTTAAACTTTACCAGTGTAACTGAATTTAGATACAGTGATGTTAGATTGTTACGAGGAGATGCAACCTCTTCTTTCTCCCTTCTCAGGTCAAATGTATTATGAGATTTTTATCCTTATCCTGGAAATTAAATCCTATGATTAAGTTAAAGTCTATATTATAGAGGAAGATTATTAATATGAGATATTATGAAAACTAAATCTGTGTGAACTTTTTAATAATACTCTTAAAATATATATTTCATTTTACTTTAATCCTTTTTAGTAGGTTGCTAAAATAGGCATATTCAACTGCAACTTTTTTATTTTCCCCTTTAGTATATTTTTTATTGAAAATTTTTTTGGTAATTTGTCCATCATTGATTATTTTCATTTAAGCAATTAGAGGAATTTTATACTTGTACAGATAGCTTCAAAATTAATTGGCTTTCTGCTTAAAATTATGTGGGTTTTTTGAAAGGAAGTGGTTTATTTCAGTGAAAAAGCTTTAGTAGTTCAGAATGTTCTCAGATATGTTGTAAGATTCTCTTTGTATATACACCTACACTGGAAAAACTGAAGCACTAATTGCTTAATTTAAAAATAATTTACTTTAGGCTCTCAAAACAACTTACCTTTTTTATGAATAGCCAGTACCATATGTGAATTGCATGAATGTCAAATAGTTTCCTTTTAGTACTAATTACTTTGCTTTTTTTAACCTTACAAATTATAATCAGATTATATATATGTGTGTATACTTTCTTGCTTTATTCTAAGGCACTTGTAAGTCCTTTTAATAAAAAATAATTTTTTTAAGTCCTTGTTATGTGCTAAACATTGCTAAGTACTGTAGCAAGGGATAGAATGGAGGAAGACAACAAATAAAATTCAGTTTAGCCGACATTTATTACATGCTTTGTTTTTTTAAAATCAGGAAAATGTGCTAGGCACTGGGACACAGAACTAAGGCACAGACTTTTCCTAGGGCGTTATAGTAGCCTCTCAGGGGTTAGGTCTCGGGTTTAGTAGAAGTACCAAAATACAGCCAAGTGCTTTCACTCTGAACTTGTTACTGCTTCTTTTTCTTGGTTTTATGTAAAGATTTCTGTTCTGGGAGCTGCTACCTTTCAAGGTAAGTTAGGGAAGTGAATTAATACATTGAATGTCAGCTGTGTGTCAGGCTTTGTATAATCTTGTTTGGTGATAAGTATCTTAAGGATAAAATTGAATCCTTTGTTAGGGAGACCAGCTTTATCATTAGTGGAATATTTAAAAATTAATTTAAGGTTTTTTTTCCTGCTAGTATTGCTTAACTAAGAGACTTGTTATTCCTGAATAGAGAATTGGTATCAATTTCTAAATCCTTGCAAATTAGTAGTCCTAAGAAATAAAGTCATTTCTTAGTCTGTTTAAATTTTAAATCACTTTGTGGTTTTTGATTCCTTACTTAAAGCAACAATTCTGTTTATTTAAAATACCATAGGATTTATTTTTTTTATAGTTGCTATCTTGGTGCCATTTTTAAACACAAAGTTAAATAATAGTGTTTATTGAGACAAATGAGAAAATTCAAATGAACCAATGTAAAACAAAGCACACACCTAATCCTATTATATAGAATTTTGAACTGTTTAGCAATTTTGATGCATTTAAGCAATAATTATAGGCAGTATTAATAAGCACTTACTGTACTCCAAGTACTGTACTAAATGCTTTATGTCTGCTGTCATTCGGTATTCACAATAATCATACAGAGTAGGGATCGTTATCCTAGATTATAGCTGGAGGATCTGAAGCTCCAAGATATCTAAACATCTTGTCCAAGTCAACAAAACTAGTAAATGGTAGAACCAACATTCAGAGCATATGTTTCTAATACCAAAGTCTTCATTTTTATACTTTGTGTGTGTTTCTACATATGAGGGCATATTAGTCCTTTTTTTAAAAAAGGGGGTCATACCTTTTTAACCCATTTTAACTTAATCTTGCCACATTAAACTACTACTCCACATTTTTCCCTCCCCACATTCACCTGGTAGCTATACACAGACTGTTTTTTATACTGATAATTTCAGATTTCATAGTATTCTGTTTTCTAGTTGTCTGGCATTTTATTTAACCAAACGCTTATTATAGGAATTTTAGTTTACTATTATAAAAAATGCATCAGTAAACATTTTTGTACATCTTTAGTTATATAAAATATGTGATTCTGGAGGGTATTGCTGGATAAAAAAGTATGGGAATTTTTAAGGCTTTTAGTACATATTGTGAAGTTACCCTTCAGAAAGATTTACATTTAATTGTTAATCATCGTAGCATTGATAGCATTATTTTATAAGGAATAAAAGAATATAAATATAAATATCAATGTGTAAATAGCATTGGTAGCATTATTTTATACTCCACGGAAGGATTTTATATTTGTATTGAAGTTTTCATTCATTAATGAGTGGGTAAGAGTGAAATATAAATTATACAGTTTTTCCTGGGCCTGTTGTGTTGGCAGTTACCTATGTGTCCCTGAAAATTGTGTCCATGACGTATTGAACAGGTTGACATTGCCAGAAATACCATTTATCCATGAGAAAATAGTGTCTACCTTGCATGTTTCTGGAAGTAAAATAACCTATGTGATGCAGTTAGCCCATTGTCTTGCCCATGGAAAATGCCCAAGAAATGATAAACTGAACTTAGTTCAAAGTGATAAAAATTTTTTTTAAATCATTCATGATGTTTTTACGTAGGCCCTTTTTGGGATATTACCTGCTGCCCTTTTCTCCACTTAGCCATTTTTAAGTCTGGTGTGTATATTTTTCCATAATTACATATAAAAATAAACACATACATATAGGGATTTTTGATTATGCTTTTGTAAATAAAAGGTATACTGTATTTTTTATTTTCCTTTTTTTTTTTGCTAATGCACTATCAACTAGAGTAGTTCCAACTTGCTCTTCTTGGTGATTATATACTAATCCATGATATGGCTATCCGATAGTTTATTCAAGACTTCCTATGTTGAAGCATATTCATTTTATTTTCAATTTTTGCTTCTGTGAACAGTGCTATTAATAGAATATCCTTGTACATGTCTTTACAAGGTAGAGATTTTATGAGATGGATTCCCTGTAGTGGAATTGCTAAATCAAAAGTTGTGTTGTTTATTTTCAATAGATGAGATAATTGCTTTATGAAAAGTATTACGGTTCATTTCTACTCCAGCAGTAAGTTTCATTACTTTTTTTGATTTTGGACTGTCTGACAGGTAAGAAGTTAATGTCTTATTGTTACTTTAGTGAAGTTGAATATTTTTTCATATATTAATTTGTCACTTGAATTTTTCTGTGAATTGCTAATTGTATCCATTGCCTATTTTTTATTGGATTATTTCTTATCTTAAGACTATATATTATAGATACTAGCTTCATTCATCATATACCTTATAAATATTTTTCCCAGTCTATCTTTTTATTTTCCTTATTTATGATCTTTTTTCTATAGGAAAATTTAAAATCTTAATTTCAGTCTATCTTTTGTGATTTACTGGTTTCCAGTCTTGCATTAAAAAAACAACAAACCTGAACTTCAAGGTTATACATAGTCTAAATTTTCTCTTGTGAGAATTACTGTATACATTTTAAAAATTTAAGTATAATTTCTATAAAATCTATTTTTGTGTAGGGCATAAAGAAGGGTGGAACTATATTTTCTTTCAGATTTTCATTAGACTTTTAAGAATGCATCAAGCATGTGTGCTGTGACTGGTAGTATGTGGTATAGTAGAAGGGATTGATAGCTTTGAAATTAGATCAATATTGTTTTGCAACCTAGCTCTGCCATTTGCCATGTGCATGACCTTGGTTAGTTATTAGATTCCTCTGAAACTTGATTTCTTTTTCTTTAAAATGGTGATAATATTCTCTCCCTCATAGTGTTATAATGATTTATCCTTTAACCTAGCATCTACTACACGTATGTAGTAGTTCCTTAAAACGTTAATGTCCCTTTCCATTTATTAATTGCTTTAAAATTCATTACATTTGTTATTATGGAGTTATTTCTGGATTTAAGTCTCATTACCAAGTCTTCTTAAGGCATTTAGGAATGACTCTTGGCCCCACATATGAATTCAAAATCGTGTTTGGAAGTAATGTATTGTACCTGGAGATATATACAATGATCTATTTTGTATCTTTTTAAAACTTAAATTTGTTTAGGATTATTCAAATAGAGCAGCCTTTAAGGTCATGTTCCTGAAAATCCCAAAGGTAGCATTTAGGAGAGAAGTTGAAGACTACGTTGAAATAAGGACTAGGTTGAATCTGTGAAGGTCTGTGTATGTGTATTTTATTGTCTCTAAAAACAGTGTGAATGGCACCTAAATAAAGAGAATATTAATAAATTTTGATGTCTTAAATTTGATTAATACATTTTAATTTTCACTTATCTCTTGCTATTTGGAACCCTTTCTTGAAGTTTTCAGCAAGGTTCTTGTAAACCTTTTTCCTTATTTCAGCTCGTGCATACTGTGATATTTTTATTTCTCCTGAGGCTTTTCTTCTCTCCAAATGCTCAGTGTTTTTCTGATTTTATGACCAGAGTTGTTGATTTCTCACTGCTAGTTTCTACAGTAATTTAGAAGAGGACAGATACTTGTGTTAGACTGCTTGGATTTAGATTTCAGCTAAACCAACTACTAAATGTGTGACCTTTAGCAAATTATTTAACACTATGCCACAGTTTCCCTATTTGCCAAAGTAGGGTAAATATTCTTATTTTTTAGGGTAGTTTTGATGTTAAATGGGGTCATATGTATTAAGCCATTACAGCATTTCTTGGCACATAGTAAGAGCTCATTAAATTTAGATTATCCTGCATTGTTGAGGAAGTATTTCTCAAATATACATTCTTAGCTTTGCCTGTAATAATATCATGCCTAAGCTTAAGACAGAGAGGATTAACATGGTTTGCTAGGGAGAGACTCAAGAGTAGATAATTCCAGGGATGGGGATATAGATGAAATCTCTCAGAGAGAGTTTAGAATAAGTGAAACAGAAGGCCTAGGGCAGAATGGTAAAGAATATTTGTCTAGTGCTTTTTTTGAAGGATTTATACTGTTTCGTTCTGTAAGTAAAAAAGGCTTTATTTTGTAGGATGTCCTATTTCTGGTCTAACAAACAAAATTTTCAGTCACGCAATAATATTTACTAATAAAATGTAAATGATTCTTTTTTTAAGAGTAAAATTATTAGTAAGAATTCTTACTGCTATAGAATGGTTATATCATAATTTCAGTTCATTGCATGTATTTGGTTATGAATTTTATAACCTTTTATGAATACCTTAAGGTATATAATCTAATCTAATACATAGGTTGAAATCTGTCCATTTAAATTTTTTTAATTTTTAAAACTTGCTGATTTAGCAATATTTAAGTAACATTAAAGTGTGGTCCCCATGAATCTTTTTGGCTTTTTTTCTTCTGTGTCATAGAAGATGGATGCTGTATGATGGATTTGATGAGGCAAGTTATGCTGTAATGGTGCTTTAAAGTGAAAAAATAATTCATGCCAAATTAGTCAGTGCAGCTGTACTATTGAAGGAAGTGGTTTATTCTTTGTAGCCTAGTTGGTGTACTTTCTGAATGTACATCTGGTAACTAGAATTTAAATCTTTAGTCAGATTCAGTGAAATGATTTCATATTTTACGTAGTTTTTCCGTCAGAAAGTTTGCACTGATTTCTTTGAAATTTTGAAAATCTTAATTTGTATGTGTATGTGTATATCTATATGTACTGAGATATTGAAACATTTATAGGAAAAATAATAATGATGGCAAAAAGTGTACTTACTTGGAAAACCCCAGGTTTTAAAAAAAGTAGCTTTAAATTATTTTTAAACTCAAGGTGTTTTGATCTGAATGACTTTAAATTATAGATTTGTCTCATGTTAAAAAATCTATTGTGAATTTATTTTGAATGCTTTTAAATCACATAAATATAAAAAAATTTTGCTTTTGAAATCTTTCAAATCACCCTTTTGCAATGTCAAAGTAATATATTCTTAACGTAGTAAAAGTGAACAAATTCACTCATGACTTTCTTACCTAGAAACAACAATCATTTTTATGTTTTGCCGTATTTTCTTTCAGTTTTTTCTATGCATTTTTATTCTTTATATTACTAAGGTCGTATTGTATGTATAATTTTCTATTCTGTAGTTTTCTTCTTTTCATTATACAGGTAGTTATTAAGTATGAAATGTCTAATTTCCTTAAGTATTAAGTTTGACAGTTGATATCTCTGACATTTATTTTAATACTTCTAGTTTTATTTTTATTGCGAAGATACAGCCTCAGTCTTGCAAATGCACGTTTTGGCTTGTGATTTTCTGTCAAAATTTTTTTTAGAGCAATTTTTGTGAAACTGTGGATAAGTCAAAAATTCATGTTATTTTCAAATATGAGTTCCCTCGTAGAACCAATGCAGTGCAGACAGCTCGAAATATTAATACAACAGAGTATTTGGGAAGGATGTGGCAAAGGAGCACACAATACGTTGATGGTTTAAGAAGTTCCATTCTGGTGATTTTAATCTTTAAAATGAGCCATGTGGGCAACCTGAGACCAAGGTGGATGATGAGCTGAAAGCTGTAATGCAAGCAAATCCATCTCAACCTATGTGTGAATTAGCACCAAGGTTTGATGTTAATATTCCAACAATGTTCGACCATTTGAAACAAATGGGCAAGGTGAAGAAGCTGGATAGATGGGTTCCGCATGAATTAAATGAGCGTCAGAAGAGAAATCGTCTCGAAGCTTGCCTTTCTTTGCTGTCATGACATTGAACCATTTCTACACTGTATTGTTAATGTGTGATGAAAAATGGATTCTTTTTGACAATTGCAAGCATTTGGCACAATGGTTGGATAAAAGTGAAGTGCTGAAACACAATCCAAAACCAGATGTTCATCAAAAAAAGCTAATGGTGTGTGTTTGGTGGTCCAGCGCTGGTATTATCCACTACAGGTTCATGAAACCTGATCAGTCGATCACAGCAGATGTCTACTGCAACCAGTTGGACAAAATGATGAAGATGCTTCTGATTAAGCAGCCAAGATTGGTCGACAGAGACAGGCCAATCCTCTTGCAAGACAACACTTGACCATATGTTGCACAGACAACGCTGCTCATACTGCAGAAGCTGGATTTGGAAACACTGTCATCCACCATATTCACCAGACCTTGCAGCAACTGACTACCACTTCTTCAAGCTTTGGACTCCTTCTTGCAAGGAAAAATACTCGATTTTCAACAAGCTGTGGAAAACGCCTTTCACGATTTCATTGCCACTCGCTCTCCAGGCTTTGCTGCTGGCATAAAGAAGCTACCATTAAGATGACAAAACCGTGTCAATGGTTTAGGTGCACACTTTCCTTAATTGTACTGCTTCTTGTTTGAGATACAATAAACTATACTTTTGATTTGAAATCAGTCATTTTATATTTAATGACCTAAGTGCGCGCATGTGTGTGTGTGTGTGTGTGAGAGAGAGAGAGAGAGAGAGAGAGGGAGAGAGAGAGAGAGAGGGAGACAGACAGACACACATATATACCCACACATTTTAAAATACGGAATTAGCTTTTGGATCCTAATTTGATTCTGAGAATATTTTAACAACTTTGATTAAAAATTATAAAGGCATTTTTAATCTAAAAAACTAGTGTTCTGTATTAGTGTTTTCAGACCTTTATAGATACTATTCAGATTTGAAATTACTTAAAGTCCCAAGTTTACTTTTTGAAATTGTCCCTTGTACTATTTCTCACATTTAGTTGAAGATTTTATGTGAATGAAGAAAAACAACCTTAGTGGTTTTAATTGGGGTTTAACAACTTTATTTCTTAGACAACAATTTTCATTTAACTAGTACCCTATTTTATGTCAATGATACTATTAAAATGTTCAGACATTTTGCAGTTGATGTCATTTAGAGATTAATGGTCTATCTGTGTGTAGGAGGGATTCTCACTGAATAGGCTAAGTAGATATTTTAAAAATAGGATTATGAGGGCATGAACTTTAAAAGGTCATCTGAACTGGTTTCCTGACTTGAGGCAGGTCAAATATCTTTTTATTTATTTATTTATTTTTATTTTTTGAGACAGAGTCTCACTTTGTCATCTGGGCTAGAGTGCAATGGAGTCATCATAGCTCTTTGCAACCTCAAACTCCTGGGCTCGAGGAATCCTCCTGCATCAGCCTCCTAAGTAGCTGTAACTACAGGGGCACACCACTATGCCTGGCTAATTTTTTTACTTGTTTGTAGAGATGGATGTCTCCCGGTGTCATCCAGGCTGGTCTTGAACTTCTGGCCTCAAGTGGTCCTCTTATCTTGGCCTCCCAAAGTGCTAGGATTATAGGCATGAGCCACCATGCTGGGCCTAAACATCTTTTTAGTTAGGAACCTCAAAACAGTCAAGTGTAGGTGGTTATAATTTGCAAAGAATGTTAAACTGGTGTGGACAAATTGTTTAATTTACTTGAGCCTTACTTCTTCATCTATAAAATTAGTTTTATACAAGATAAGTAGTTCTACATCTTTTTTTCTGTCCCAGGACGCCTGAGAGAGCATTTGTCAGTATCAGTGTCTCCCAGTGACAGTGATTTTCAAAGGTGGAGGAGCAGGGATGTCCCTGTTCTTCTGATTCACCTGCTTCTCCCAAGCTGGGTATTACTAGATTAGAGAATATGTTACTTTTATCCATATTTAAAATTACATAATTTTGTTAAATATTTGAGTGCCTGGTATGTACCAGGCATTAGATTGGATATTGTGGGAAATATCAAAAAATCGTCCTCTGGAGCTCATAGGTTAGTTGTAGTGGTAGGGCACATACTATGTATTAATATTTTATAATATATACAGAAAGCGATATATGCTATATTGGAATATACAATAAAAGCTCCTGACGTTCAAGTCATCATTTTGGTATGGAGCTATCATTTTTAGCAATTTGTGATTATCATGTGTGACCTAAAATTGATAGCATTATGCTGTGATGTATGCTGTAAAGCCTAAATATTCCTTTTCTACCTTCTAAAGTCAGTATGAGCAGAAGGTGAGACAGTATCCAGCTGTTTATTAATAGAGGGGACTGTCCTAGCTTTCTAGTTTCCCGGTAGAAATTAAAATTGTATTAAACAGAAGCTTTTCCATTGTTAAGCAGAGAATAAGTGCTCGCTTTTAACTATATATATTCTTAAGAGGTTTTGCAACGCAAACATTAAACCCTATCAGAATGATGGATTTTAGCATTAACTCTTATTCGGAATTATCTGAGTAGGTATTAATGAAGATTAGCCCCACTAAACTAACAAAATCATGATCTGGACAAAGCATTAACATTTTTAGAGGCATTTGGTTAGCAGTTTTCATGTACATTAAACTTCAAAATGACCCTGCTTCTGTTATCTTGAGAACACCCCCTCCATGAGGTACTGAGGAGGTACAGCCAGAAGACATAGGGTAGAACGGGGAGGGTGCCTTGGAAACAACCTGGAGAAAACAGGAGCAAAGTTCCATTAATTAGCCATGTGATATTTGGAAATTTACATAAATTTTCATCTGTAAAATGATGGGCTGAACCAAGTTACCTTTAAAAATAATGGCCCCCAAATTGCATGGTATGTGAGTCTCAGTTCTATTTAAGGACTCTTCAAGGAAGGTGAATACTTACATTGTGTGCGTTCCTCTTTAGTGACTATTAGAGTTCCTTCCTTGGCTGCCTTTTCACCCTTCATTTTCTGTAAGCTATCCTGGTCTTGAGTTACTTTTATGTGTTTTAATGGTGCTCACATTTCTTCTGTAAGCCTAATTATCCACCTGTTTTCTGTGGATTTCTCTCTCTGTGTCTTAAATCTTAGACCCAATGTGTCTGTATTCATTAACAGCATCTGGTCTTAGCAGTCATTTAAGCTTTTATTTTTTGCCTTCCTAACATTTAATTCTTTACTTTGTTCTCATAATGTATTTTATTTCATGCTTGTCCCCTCTTCTTTTTTTCCTGTGCCGTAATATCTGTTCAGCTACAGTCATAGTCCTTTTGGTCTGCAAAATTCTCTTAATTTCCCTGTTTCTTTTTTCTTTCCATTTTGTTTATCTTGATGTTCATCACATATGTTAGAATGAAAGCTGCCTGAAAATAGAGGCTGTTACTCATCTTTGTGTTCCCAGTGCCAAGAATATGTTATCATTTAACCTGAAAAAACTCTAAAGACCCAAGATAGTATCTAAGCAGTGTTTAATAAAATAAAACCTTTGGTGACAGTTCCCATTTAGTTAGGAGGAAGAAGTAGAGTTCCTCTGTGGACTGCTGTCATTTTGCACTGAATGAAAGGACTGTCCAGGAGAAACAAGATTCTGACCGGCAGACTTCTCTTAGCTCCCTGGAAGGTATTGCCCATTTGTTCATTGCACTGCCATCCACCATTTCTTTCTTGGCAGAAAATCTGGCAACTGCTGTTTCTCTTACCCCCTGCATCATTCAGGTATTAAGGGTTCCTGATTTTACCTTGTGCAGTTGTCTCTCTATATTGGCGGGGATTGGTTCTAAGATACCTTACCCCAACTTCCTGATGGGATAATATTTGCATATAATTTAGGCATATCCTTCTGATATTCTTTAAATCATCTCTAGATTACTTATAATACTAACACACTGTAAATGCTATGCAAATAGTTACTATATTGTTCTTTTATTTGTATCATTTTTTTACTGTTGTATTTTAATTTTTTATTGTTTTTTTCTTCAAATATTTTCAATCCGCAGTTGGTTGAACCTGTGGATGCAGAACCAAGGATATGGAGAACTGACTAATACCTTTTAGATATCCCTGTCTTTATCTCCATTGTTCTTATCTGACGTCAATCCATAGACTTTCTCACATGTATTTGTATAAAAGTCTACCTGTTCTCCTTTCAATCTTGCCTCCACAATCGTTTTCCATTCTGTGTAAGTTTCAAAAGTACGATATGATTTGTCATTCCAATGCTTAAATTCCTTCAGTGGCTCTTTTTATATTTCAAAATCAAGTTAAGTGCCCTAAATATTGTACATGGCCCTAAATGAGTTACCTGCTTTTCTAACTTTATGTGTCACCTTTTTATCACCTCTGTTTCCCAGCCATGCCGATCTGCTGGCAGTTATATGCATTGTGTCGTATTCTCTGATCCCTTTTTCCCTCATTTTGTTTTTTCTTTGAGATTCATTAGGAATCTTTTGAAGGATACCTTACCTGATTCTTCCGCTGTGAGAAGGTTAGTACCTTTGTACTCTCTTTGTGCCTATATTATAGCAGTTCACATTTTAATAATATATTTGAGTGATAGCTCTATTCTGATTTGAGTTTCCTGAGGATTGGAATTGTGTCTTGTACTTGAATCTGTTTATCCCAGTGTGTAGCACAGTGTCATATGGTTGTCATTTCTCTCCTCATGATGAATGAATATATGATTGCCAGAGAGTAATTGGTTCAGTAAGTTTTCCGGTATCTAGTGAGGGAAAGGAGAAGAAAGTTGATTTTGTGATATCAGAGTCACAGACTAGGTGCTTTCTGTTAGTGATAGGAAACACTGTGTACTGAATATATGCCAGACATTTCTCTAAGCCCTTTACATCTACGAGCTCATTTAATTCTAACATCCTTGTTAGGTAGATACTATTATTTCACAGATGAGGAAACAAGGCACAGAGAGAAATTTATTCACTACATGACTCGAGGTCATGTAGTGGCAAGGCATGGCTTCAAACTCTGGCTATGTGGCAGCAAAGTTCGTGTCTGACGTACTTTGCTAACCTCTAAGTGGATGGTGAATTAGAAGTTTTTGATGTGAAGTGGGTATTGGGGTTCTCGTATGAGAGTATGCATGTAAACTTATGTGTACTTTATTCTGTTGCTAATTACACAGGGGAAACAATGAAGTGGTCTTGACCTCATAGCTCTTTGGTAAATCTTTGCGGAATGAATCCGAGAGTCTTTGATCATACAATACTGAAGATGGCCTTTGCCATTCGTATGTTATCAAGAAGACCTGGCTTCCTTGTATTAACTGCAAATCTTTCTGCAAAAAATTAAAATATAATTTTCATGAAAGTAATGGCGTTTGTACAGAACATGGAAATAGCATGAGCCATGGCCATGCGTGTGAGAAAATAAGAGTGTTTATGCCAGAGAATCCCAGTCTGCTTATGAAAGTAGCAAGGAAAAAGATGGGTCTTAAAGGGTAACTTCAGGTCATGTTGCAAAGGACTATGTACAAGCAGGTTTATTTTTTTTCTGTACAGAGCCATGGAGTATACTTTGGCAGGTGAGTGAGATTATGAAAACCCTAGTGGATGGAGGTAGGACATGGTTTGATGCACTAAAGATGGAAAGCAAAGAGACACCATATTAGACACTGCAGGCATGAGGTCCTTAGGAGCTGATCTAGGTAGGTGGGAAAGGAAAGGACAAATGTGAGAAATATTTATGAGGAGAAAGTTAATAGAATTAGTATTAATTGGATATAAAGGTTGCAAGAAAAAGGGGAATCAGAAAGAAACAACTTTGAAGTTTTAAGCTTGACTGGTTAGGAAAAGAATATTAAGAATTGCTGGTTTTGTGAATAAGAGGATGAGTTTAGGAGATTATGTATTTGAAGTCATGGTTGTAGGTAGTATGTATTTAATTCTTTTGCTAATAACTCTTAAGAGCAGTAGTTCTCAACTGGAGGCAATTTTACTCCAGATGCAAGAGACATTTAGCATTGTCCAAAGACATTTTTTGGGGTGCTGCTGAACATCCCACAACACAGAAGACAGCCCCCCACAACAAAGAATTGTACCATCTAAAATGTGAATAGTGCCAACGTTGAGAAATCTTGCTTTAGAGAAACTGATGAGTGCAGGATAGATTTTACTATATAATTCTTATTTAGTAAGAGGCTATATGTTCATAGAAGTCACATTCACAATTTCCTTTCAGTTTTCACTTTCGTTCCTTTAGGAATTTGTCAGAACATTGAAAGAACTATCAAGAAATGATTTTGTTTGTTCATTTATTCAGAATTTGGCAAGCATGTTTAGGTGATGTATGATGTATCAAATACTTTGGTTGCTGAAATAGAGAAATGCAGAAGTTGCAGTCTTTACTGTCAAGGAGCCTCAGTTTAAATGGGGCTGCTTGACACTTGCAGCATCATTAAAGCATTCCGAATATAAAGTTGTGTTGAATGATCAATTGGATGAACTTCGTACCTTTATTTCAAAGCATGAACTTTTCAATGGGTGTTTTTAGTGGTATGTTGTATTCAAGATCATTGATGGAAAGAGGTTAAGTTGTGGTATACTAATTGTAAGTGTATCGTTAAGTAAGGTTTACCTTATTAAGAAAAGAAAAATTGAGTCTTTGAAGAATAGCATAGAAACAAGTGATAAGCATTTTTTTTAAAGATAAATAAGTAAAATTTATCTTATTCTTTAGAAAGACAAAGAGAATGAGAGAGATGGGGGCGGGGAAGAGAGCAGAGAGACTGGTGTGGCATCACAAAGAAAGAGAAGGGAGATGCCAGCTGTGTTTAGCATTTTTAAATGTTTGTTTTAATATGCATGCTTTTCACTTAAAAACATTTTTGTTATAAAAATAATATACAATCATTGTAGCATAGAAGTATATAAAGTTTGAGTTGAAAAGTCACCTATTCTCTTTCCTAGTATCACTCCCTAGAAGTAATCACTTTTAAGAGTCTTGTGTACTTTTAAATGCCAATAACATACTGATACAGGATCATTGTTATATAATATTGCAGTTGTTTTTTCCACTTGATGTATTACTGTTATCTTTTTATACATGTAGATCATCTAATTCTATATGTTTAGCTTACTGTTCCATTGTTTGGATGCATCATAACCATTCTCTTACGTACATCTACGATTTTTTTTGTCATTTTGAACAGCACCACAGTAAACAATCGTGTTCACATATTGTTGCACAGCAGTGATAATATTTCTGTAGACCACATTCTCAGAAGTGTAGTGTACATAGTGAAATATTTGACTTTATCAAGTTTCTGCCTGCCAGACGTTTCACCAGGCTATACTCTTGCCGTGTCAGACAGCACTCTTCTCTCCCTTTCCCTTGGAAACACTAGGTGCTCATTAAAAAGTAGAAATACTTCTGTGTATTTCTATACCCCTCTCCCCTTCTGTCCTCCATCTTCCATCTCTTCCTCTTTTCACTCCCTGTCTTTCTACACTCCCTCCTTCTCCCGTCCCCTACCCCCCACCTTTGTTATACCTTTCTGTGTTTATTGGCCTGGTCAATTTATTGCTCACTTTGTTTTTCTAAATTTTTTTTCTTACTGGTTTATGGGAACTCTTTCTTATGTATAGTAACTCCTTGCATGTATTTTCCCCACATGCTTAATGTTCCCATGTGTTATCTTTAATCAGGGAGAAATTTTTATGTCAAATTTGTCAGTCTTTCTTACTTGCAGATTATAAATATATTTTTATGTTTTCCTTTTTACTTTATGTGCATCTTTAATCAGTAAGAAATTTATGTATGATACACCATAGACATATGACAGAGCCTTTTCCTCAAATGAATTGCCAGTATTACCAGTACTATGTGTTGAATAATCCATCCTTTTCCCACTTATTTGAAACACTTCTGCATATACCGAATTCCTATTTATAACTATATATAATATATATATTCCTACATATCTTTCCATATATTTAACTCTTAGAATTCCCATATATAACATACATATATATTCCTACTAATTGGTCCATTTGCAGATGCCCTATTTTAATTCATTGAGCTACTGTGCCATTACAACTTTTAAATTTGTTCTAGCTTTATAGGAGGAGGTCTTGATATCTGGTAGTTTAGGTCCCCTATCATTATTCTTAATTTAAAAATTTGATCGGTCATTCTCTCACATTTACTCTTCCAGATGAACTTCACCATCAACTTGGCATCTTTCCCCCCAAAATAGTCCCATTGGATTTGTACTACCAGATCATTCTTTTTTTGTTATGTATTCTTGAAACTTATTTGCATGACACTTAAATAGAAAATACTGGGTTCAAGGCAAGGTAAGGTACTTCCTGTTACTATCTGTTGATGTCTAGGTGCATGTTTATTGTAGTACTTCTTGATCCCATAATCACCTAAAGTCACTTAAAACCTGCAAGAGGTCAATGGGTGCAAAACTATCCAGTCATACTAAAAGCATTGCAGTAAACATGTACTGACCACAAACTTTAGCAATTATTTTTAAGAATATTTCTTTCAAGGATATTTAATTATAGAAACAATAAGATAATTTCTTAGAATAAAGGTTGGATTTTTTAGTTTGAGAATATTTTTTAATGCTTTTACGTATGTAATGTGTATTACAACGTTATTGTGGGGTAGATGGTACATTTTGCAGATGGGGTACTCTCAGCCTCTGGAATGTTTGATACTAGGTCCAGGCTCAAGTTCTGAATTTTCTGGTGGCAGACCCTTAAATTCCTAGCCATACTAGACTAATTAGAATTAATTGCCCATGGCCAGGTGTGGTGGCTCACACCTATAATCTCAGTGCTTTGGGAGGCCCAGGCAGGAGGATGGCTTGAGGTGTTTGAGAGCAGCTTGGGCAACTTGGTGAGACCCTGTCTTGACAGAAAATAATAATAAAAAAATTAGCCAGGCATGGTGGTGACCACCTATAGCCGCAGCTTCTTGGGAGGATGGCTCCTGCGTACAGTAGATATTTGTAGAATGTAAATCCCAGGGCTGAAGCTTGGAGAATGCTTCATTAATGACTTGGAAGAAGTAAGGAATTATAGACTAATGAGACTGACAGCATATTTTGTAGAGAAATCATCATTCTTACATGTAGGTTTTTATGGTTTTTCTCTTAATCTGGCTTTCCCATTTCAGTAATTATCCTTCCTAAGACTATTTAATACTACTACTGTTTTACTTATAAAATGAGGAAAGGAGTTCTGGAACTTAAATCTACAAAAGATCTTTTTTTAAAAAAAAAGGCTTTTCGTTCACAGCTTCAGTTATACAGACCAATTTAAAAGTTTATTGATCAGTGCCTAGTGTTTTTCAGAATTTTTGCCCCACTGACCGCTAAGCATGCCTTTTCTTATGTTCTTTTTACCTCTTTTCTCATTTCATTTGTTTAGCCTTCTGTAATTACTCAGGTACATACTTTGAATTTCTCTTGCTTGTTGTCTCTGTACCTCATCTCCACAACTTTTATCACTTGTCTCTTAGCATAGTGTATAAGCTTGTTGAGAAAAGCCACCATGTGATTCGTATCTTTTTTTTTTTTTTTTTAAATCTAGCTATATCATAGGCCAACGTTGTATGGCCTCTGGCAAATCAGCCTCTCTGAACCTCAGTTTCTCTAAAGTAAAATAGGAATAATTATACCTATTCTGCATGGTTGTATGAAGGTAAGAGACTGTGTAAAACACCGGCAGAATAGCATACTAGAGTGCCCATAGCAAGTGCCAAGTTGACTTTGTAAAATCCATATCTCAACATTAGGAGATGTATTAAGTACTAGAAGTAGGTAAAGCGCCTGAAGAAGAGATCTAAGGTAAATTGTAAAGATAATAGAGGTCAACTTGTGGTTTCAAAATTTAAACCCATAAGGGTTAATCATTAAACTGCTTTTAATGATTGCTTATTGTGGGCAGAGCACTGTGCCATGTGGTACAACATGTGTTTAAGGCATTGCCTGCCCTCAAAGAGCTAGTAGTCTGATAAGGAATGTGCTTAAAGACCAAAGGAATGAGTCAGAAGAGGGCAAATCATATTGATATGCAAGCAGAAGGTTTTATTAAGTTCAGCAAGCATCTGTAACAATTGTGTGATGCTAGAGAGATCTAGCTTTGTATCCTGTACAAAGGAATACATGTTGAAAAAATATCTTTGGGATAAGAGACCTAGATCATTTCATGTTAAAGAGAAAACCTTGGCTCTCTTCTACTTAGAGCTTAGCCCCAGAAAGGATACAGTGGAGCCCTGGAGGAAGCAGCTCATCAAGGGTAACTACTAGGACAGAAGAAAGCAGTTTCTAATTAAGCTTTGCTGCAGAGATAACAAGAGTCTGAGAAAGGTCAACTGGACAGGCAGGTGAGGTAGTGTGGTTTAAGTGCAGGCTCTACCACTAAGGTGAAGTCACTTGTCTCTTGTTTCTTTGTAAAACTATCATAGCAGGTTAGATTTGATGAACTGGTTAACTGTTCTATCTGAATGAAAAATCTAACAGATGATTGATTCTTCTCTATTCTACTAGAGATTGAACACTAATCACTAATGTATCAATCTTCAGAATACATATCTTTTGAATGACCATAATTTGGTGGGTGGGTTTTGCATGGCGTGGGAGAGAACGTTGATAATCTTCCTTTGGAATATTGCATTCTACTTTTATTTCATGTTGGACTACTTGATTTAAAGGACATCTTAGTGATTTGGGAGTCATAGACATGCATTCAGAGAGCTAGCAATCATTTAATTTACTTCATTATATGAAGTGGAAACTTCATGTACTTCATAGAAAACGTCAGAGGAAATTGAAGTTTGTGAAATTAAATGACTGCTTAAGCTGAAAGGTAACAGCTAATCAGTGGCAGAGCAGGGACCAGAATCCAAGCTCCCCCTTTTTCATCCACTCATTTTTTGCTGCCATGTTTTGGGACTTAATGAAAATTTAGAGTTCAGTTTCTTAGGATTGTTACTCAGTGAATGAATTTCCAGCTGTTTGGGGAGGGTGGGAGAACACAGTAAACATTTACAGTGTTTTCGAAGGCAGTGGATTTATATATATATGTGTGTCTTACTGACCCGTGAGTGGTTTAGTTACTGGTTAATAACTGACCAAACTGCCTTCCAGAATGGTGCTAGTCTTGGTAATGTGACTGGATAAGTGGAGGCACATCATGTTGTTAACAGCAGCTCAGTGGATAATTTACTGAATGTACATTTTTATCTTTGGCTGTGGTTCACATCATTAATTTGAATTAATATATTTCTAAAATAGCCTGAGCCAAGGTTGTTTCTCAGAGGAAGGGTTCTAGAGTTGGACTTACTGAACTTTTTGAAATAGCATGCAGAATTTTGTATGTGTGGTGCATTTTTCTGTCAAGAATGTTCCATGGTTTTTGTTAATTTTTTACAGGGGTACCTGGCTGAAAAAAAGACTTTAAGAATCATTGCTTTAGCTGGACATGGTGGCGCATACCGGTAGAGTCCCAGGTACCTGCAGGCTGAGGCAGGAAAATTGCTTGAGCCCAGGAGTTTGAGGCTCTAGTGAGCTATGGCCATGCCATTGCACTCCACACTGCAGCCTGGGCGACAGAGTGAGACCTGATCTCTTAAGAAACGAAAAACAAACAAAAAAAACCCCACTGCTTTAATGGCTGGTATGGAGAGCCATACTTGACTTTCCCCCTCTACTTTCATGTAAATAACCAAAGTTTTGAAATGTTGCATCTTGAGCTTGATGTACTATAGATAAAAATCACCAAAAAGAAAAGTAATACAATATTTATTGTACATGCAGAAATATTTCAGGATCACATTGTGATTTTTCCCTGCTTAAAGACCTTTTATGCCATTGTATGACCCACATGCTTTTTAAAAAAATTCTAAACTATAGTATTTTAGTATACCAAATGTATAAGTGGGTCAGGAAACTGTTTACATGCAAAATGGTTGGAAGATAATAAAATGACCTTTAATGAGACGTTGGATTTAGTCCCGTGAAGCCTGATTGAGACATTTTCACGCTTTATAGATTTTCCCCTATTCTTTGGACAGAGGCCGGTATCTCCTATGCCTCTTTTCCTTGTTTTAATCAGTCAGGGTGTCTCGTCCCTACCTCCACACACGCACGTGCACACACACATGCATCGTTGTCATCATCATCATCATGCTCTTAAGTATCCTCATTCCATATCCCCTCACTCCTCTCCACTTTTACTATAACTCTAGGAACTTCTTTTTTTAAGGAAAAGCCCAGCCCTCTATAATTTTCAGTCCGCTTCCATCGTGTTTTTTCCATTTCTTTCCTTTACTTCATTCATAACCTCTGAAACCTCAAGCTCTGGAAAGCCAACTCTTTTCTCTTTCCTGTCTTTTCAACATCCTCATTTCTTCATCCTCTCCCCATCTTGATCTCTGCTCTTTTGAAGTTCTTGTCTTTTGCCTGAACCAGCCTTTTGCTAGTATTTACTGCTGTCATCTAGGCAGCAACCTCATGGCCACTTTTCCTGATTCATCACTTTGGCAGCTGGCTGATGATTTCCTTCTTCACCCTAAGCTCATCATGATTGTAGCTTACTAATGCATCTATATGGAAAACCACCAACAAGTCCAACACTTTGGACCGTCATTTTCTTAACTACCTCATTTCCAGTGACTTTCACCTTGCATCAGAAATTTACTAAAATTTCCTCTCCTTCAAAATCACTAATTCACACATCCCATTCTGATCACAGCCACTTCTAGTTGAGCTTCTTGTACCATGATCTTTTCTTTACCTATAGACCCTTCTACTTTTCTCTTAGTGCATCAGTACTCTCCTTTGTTTGTATGTATGTATGTATTTATTTCATACAGCTTAGATTTTGTGATTTTACCGCCCCCCTCGGCTTTTTGGGACCAATATCTTCACTTACCTCATTGTTTTCTCCTTGCACCTGTTCACCTGTTGTGTAGAACCTTAACCCTGAATGAAACAGTTAATGCCTTCTTTGTACCTTTTCCTGAATGGCTGAATGTTGCTAGAGAAAGTCACACAGAAAGGCCAATTGATTCCACTTTAAATTCATTATCACAAATCTTAAATGAACCCTCAATACTATCCAACAATTCCTCTGATTTTTTTTTGATGTTGTGACACCACAATTCCCTATTTCTTTTTTTTTTTTGTGTGTGTGTGTGTGTGTATTCAACTCATTCTCCTTTGTGCAACAATTATTGGAAACCTTGTTTACTTGTCAAACCTTTTTACATTCCTTGTCCACCCTCAGTTCTCAACAGGTAACTAGTTGCTACGTTTCAGAGGAAATAGAAGTCATTTGTTAGGAATTTTTTATCTCCCAGCTCCTGAACATACAATATGCCTTCTCTTACAATGAAAGAGCCTTTCTCCTGTTTCAGTTCAGTTTCTACCTATGCTTTGGATCCTGTCTCTTTCTACCTTCTCAGAAACTCTAAAATATTGGTAATCACTTATCTTGTTAAGATATCTAACCATGACCTCTCAGTTTAATCTTTCCCATCAGCTTGGTTCCACATTCTCCATCTACCACAGTCTGCCTTTTCAGCCAGACTTCTTGACAGTCATCTTCATATATCTACAATCCCTTATCTAAAGCCCTTGGGGCCAGATTTGATTCAGAATTCAGAGTTTTTTGGACTTAGAAAAACATTATTAACATGTACATACCATGTATTATACCATCTGTAGTATAATAGCCCCAGTGAGTTGTGGAGCAGGTTCAAACACATGGCTATTTCTACCCCGAAATGTGTAGCTTTTCACTTTAAGTGGGATAAATGAGGGCTATAAATAAATAGCCTCATGTCAGTCCATGTCGGGTTTTGCTTCCAAATGAGTTATTAAAATAACAAAAAACAAAACTTTAATATTTCATTACTTTTGGATTTTGAAATTATAGATAAGTGGTAGTGGGCGTGCCTCTTTTCTCATCTTATATTTTTTAACCATTCTGGCTTTTGGGTCCCTCACTTCTTTCAAATGGCTCTTGCTAACTCTACCAATGACCTCTATCTAAAGAGATCATGTCACCAGTGAATGTTTGCAGTCCTCATCTCAGTTGACTGGCCAACAGCCTCAGATTCTGGTGATGCCAGTTCCATCAAACGTTCTTCTCCCTTAGCTTTCTTGGCACCGTCCTCCGCTGGCTCTTTTTCACCTTTTTGCAGGCTTGTTGTCCTCTATCTTGTGATTAAATGTTGGAGTTCTTTCAGAGCTTTGTCCTGGAACCACTTCTCTTCTTACTCTATACTCTTTCCTTTGGTGATCTCACTTGTGTCTATGTCTTCAGCTGCAGTTGTGTGCTGATGAATCACAAATACATACTCCAGCTCACATCTCTCCTTTGACTTGACCACTATGTTCAACTGCTCTTTTGACATTCCTTTTGAAAGTCTCCAACAGTCCAAATTCCTAATATGTCCCAATCTCAAGATTTTCCCATCCCAGAACTGATTGTTTTCAGATCTTGTCCCTTTATCCTTTGCTTTCTCTTTCCCCTTCCCCATACTTGCTTACCTCTTTTTGGTGGCTTCTACTCTTCAAGAATAAACACTGGATCTTTGGTATGGCCTATAAGTTGGTCCTGCATTGGCTGGCCTTGCCCAGTTCTCCAGCTTCACTTAGCACCATTTGCCCTTACTCCTTCTAAAGTTACGGTGCCTACTCCTACAATAGGGCTGTTAGACAAGCCAGTCTCTCTGGCGTGTTCTTCCTTCCTGTGCTAGTTAATTTCTACTTCCATTTTGCATCTTAGTTCCAATTCTCTCTCTCTTAGGAAAGCTCTCTAGCTCATGTGTGCTATCATCAAAGCTTATGGCACCATATACAGATTCCTTTTTTTTTTTTTAAACTTTCAGACTGTTCTTTGTTGTTGTTGTTGTTATACTCACAGTTATAGTTTATTAGAGGAAAGGATACAGATTAAAATCAGTGAAGGGAAAAAATATATAAGGTAGAGTCTGGGGAATTATCTAACACAGAGCTCCTGTTCTCATATACAAATTTTTTGTAACACTAATAACACTCTTTTGATCATTTAGTATGTTTTCCCCACTAGATTCTAAGCTTTTTTAGCGTTATTATATTTGCTCTTATTAACCAATTATATTTCTTACATAGTGCCTGGCATATAACAGGCAAACAGCAAACATTTTGAATGAATTTTCTACCTTAATTTTTCTTTAATTTTTTAAGTAGTTTCTGTATATGTTTTTACCAATGTAGCACACACAGTTTCCATAGTTTTATGTGGATCCAATCTTGATAGTACTCTTTTTGAAAATTTTAAAATACACTTAAGAATTCAATGAGTTACATATATAAGGATCAAATGCAAAAAGCCTTATTTTGATTTAGCTCATAATTTGTCCTCCTTTATGTTCTTAATTAATTTTTTCTACATTGACCTCTTCCTCTATATTCTTTTTAGATAACAGATATCTTACTAAATCTAGTGTTGTGTGCATGTAAAATATTTGCAGTGTTAGGGCACAATTTAGCAGATTCTCAACTTATTCATCAGTTTATAAATCTCACAGGATTAAAAATAGTTTAACCATCTGTTAACTGACCAAACAATCTTAGTATTATGAAAGGGTGTGGTAGGAGAGGGAGGTATGGAGTCTAGGTATAATGTCAGAACAAGGCTCAGTGCAAAAACCACCTTGTGACCTCTTTAATACTGAAACTTAACAGTCAGTTCAAAATTAGGAAGAGATTTGGTGGAGGGTAAGCATAGGAGACTGCCGACAATAGGGGATTTCCCAGAATAGAATAGTGATAGAAGAATTTCTTTCAGCATTTTAATATCTCACTAATTTTGTTTTAGAGAAAAGATACGTGTTTCTAAACATGGATTCTGTGAAAATTATCATCTTTATGTGTATAATGTATATTTCTAGAAATCAACTTTAATTAATTAGCCTTTTGTATTTTACTCCTTGATTAGGAAAATCAGTAGGTTCCCAGTCATCTCGAAATGAATCTGAAATTGTGCCAAAAGTTGCTAAAATGACTGTATCTGGAAAGAAGCAAACTATGGGATTTGAAGTACCTGGGTAAGATTTTAATCCTTCCTTCTCGCTTTTTCAAAATCAGTATTATCTCCTGTCAGTCTGTAAGAAAGAGATTCTTTCAATTTTGCATAATATATCATTAGTGTTGAAGTATCACATGTCCTCAGTATAACTCAGTACAAATAGAAGGGGATAAAAATTAGGCTTGATTCTAGCCTTCTCTCTGTGTATTACTTCATCTCACTGTCCGTTTTCTCACATAAATTAAATAATTTATAGCTAAAAATTAAAAATAATAATTTTTAACATTAAAAACCTCTGATTTTGTGAAATCTAGCATGGTAAGATAGGGAATTCTTATACCAGTAGGTGGCATAAATAAGTAGGGTTTGGGAGTTAGATGTAGTTCGTGAATCGTAGAATCACAAATTAAATTTTTTAATAACTAAAAATATCATCTTTGAAATGTTTTATACTTTCATATTGAATAAAATGGATCATTGTAGCAAAGACATGAAATGAAACATACCTACAGTTTCAAATATCTAGTGAAAAATGGTAATAAGTCATATGTTGGTAGCACGCATTTGTTCTTTCTTATCACAGTCTCTAGAATTCTTTCAGGAGTTTTCATAGACAAGGGAAGTGGGTTGCTTGAGGCTCAGAAGCATAATTTGAAAACATTAATTTTTAACCTCTTTATAATTTTTTAGAATTTTCAATCATTCCATAACTCTATTAGTTATAAATTATATGTATATTATCTGCCAAAATGTGATGGAAAAGAAATACTGTTACTAATTATAAGCAGTAGAGGAATTGTTAAGAAATAAAAACTTAGCAGCCTTATTTTTTCTCTCTTATAACGTTCTTTTATCTAAAATAATGAAAGTATCATGAGTCTTGGTTGGAAGAATGTTAATGATCACTTAGTTCAATTTTTAGCTTTTATAAAAGCAAGACTTTAGTCACTAGATTTCAAATTCAGTGAGGGAAAGGACTCTGTATCTAGAACATGGTAAACATTCAGTATACATTAATTGAATGATTGGATGAATGAAAAAGTTTATTTTTCTCTTGAGGGATTTTTTCTTTGTTTTGAGACAGATTCTCACTCTGTTGTCTAGGCTTAGATTATCATGGTATCAGCCTAGCTTACAGCAACCTCAAAGTCCTGGGCTTAAGCGCTCCTCCTGCCTCAGCTTCCCTAGTTGCTGGGACTACAGGTGTGTGCCATGTCGCCTGGCTAATTTTTCTATTTTTTGTAGAGACAGGGTATCGCTCTTGCTCAGGCTGGTCTTGAACTCCTGAGCTCAAGCGATCCTTTTGCCTCAGCCTCCCAGGGTCCTAGGGTTATAGACCTGAGCCACGGCGCCCGGCCCCTGTCTTGAGTAATTTTAACCCATTAAAATAATTTTGAATTCTGATTCAGTCACAAAAATCTTAATGTATTTTTTTCTCTATAGATTAGGATTGGGCTGGGCGTGGTGGCTCATGCCTGTAATCCTAGCACTCTGGGAGGCCAAGGCGGGTGGATCACTCAAGGTCAGGAGTTCGAAACCAG